>JAMZAV010003915.1:0-57911 GCA_024449915.1 Sweltsa coloradensis | reverse complement strand
TCTCTGCTTCTTCAACAGTCAATTTATTCAGTCTGGTCGCGGCCAGCAATCGAGCCATATTGATTTCATTTCTGATCAATTCAACTGTTCCATTAAATTTCTCTATGTATATCTCGCTGTTGTCGAGTCCCAACGTGTCATCCAGAAACTCGATAAACTGGAGTTTAATTTCCATATTATCACAACCATCGATCAGGTTTTCGATGCCGCAAATCTTGCCTAATCCCATTATCCTCGGTAAAAGATTCGTTAAACTCAGATCTCTCCCTGCATGGGGTACCAGCTCGTTGACACGTTTCTCCAACGACAAACACGTTTGGTCCATCTTTGATACTTCGTCAATTGACTCCATCTCGTAAATTTCAACGGTTTTACTTGCAAAACCCATCTTTAATCTTTTCTAGCATTTGAAGATACTCGGTCATATTGCAAAACTGTGTCTGCAACTGTAGAAGAAACACCCTCGATTTATCAGAGACACCCGGCTGCACATTTGCCAGTTCATTTCCGGATATTCCAGTTATTACATTCTCAATTACATCCAGAATTGCGCCGGCAGCACCAGTTGAGTTAATAGGACCTTCTGAAGTTGGCATTTTAAAAAACGATATACATTCTTCATGATCGACAAAATACTGAATCAAAGATTTCCCAGAAACTATCATCTTATCTTGCAAGAGAATTGTTGTCTTCAAAAACTCGCAAATGTCATGTGCAGAAAAATCTTCTTTACCCTTTGAAAAGACTATAGAAATACCTCCATGCAAGGCTTTAGTTTCCGGAAGATGTTATGAATCTTATCCATGAAATTGGTGAATGCAAATATGTTATCGCTAATGATATTGTTGATGTCCGTTATCAACACTAGCTTGACCGACTTAGCACTACGAATTATTTCTTTTATGTAGAACGCGTTGGCAATGTCCTGAGCCTCTCCGCGGTTGTCTTCAAAACCGGGAGCATCCACAACTTTCTCTCGTATTCCTGATTTAGTACCAGACCACACCGTAGGGAGAGTTGTTTCAGATACAGATTCCAAACCTATCATAGGGCCAGCCTGGTTTTCATCAACCTTCTCTATAGACATCGAAAAGGGGATAATTTTCTTCTTGACTGCCCTCAGGTTTGTTACCAATGGCATAATTTACCAGCGTACTTTTACCAGACTTAGTATTACCAATAAACATAACAATATCTTCACCTCTTACTTTATACAGCATAGTTTTACTGCCCGTACAGTTCAGCAGCTCCTGGATTTTCTTGAACTCTTTCTCAAAGTTTTTTTCTTCGAGTTTGAAATTTCTGGATCTACGGGAAGCGGAAGGTCTCGCTTCTTCCTGGTTTCCGTTCACCTTCAATGAATCCATGGCTCCAACTAGCTCTCGGCTGCACGTCTCCAAACTGGAATTTTAAATTGACTAATTACATTCGATTTTAACCTATAAGATAATATCACAATAACAAATTGCGGCAAGTGCATCTTGTAAATATTTGTAGTAAAAAAAAAAAAAAATCTTTTGTTCAGTAACAGCATCGAATGAAGTGAAAAATAACTTTATACGATGTAAGTTTATATCTAGCACAAATTTATCAAGAAACGCGATGTTATAGTAATAACTGGAAGATTGGAAAGTGAAAAAACTACGCATTGAATAGAATGGGGACGTAACATTATTGATTTTTGAATGAATGAATGAAAAATATTAATGAATTCGTATTTTGATTACCCTGAAACTTATTTTCATTTGAGGACCAAGCCTAGGCTACTTAGTCGGCGCCGACGCCTTATCACATCAATAAAACCATCCAAAAACCATCCAGAGACCGGTATTTTTAAATAGAGAACACCAAAACAACTCGTACAACACGCTTCCATCTCCGCTCCGTGCGACACTTAAACCAACTGGGCTATAGGTGGACACAATCTTAGAATCAATTATTTAATCGTTGCTATAAGATTCCATTTCCAAATTTATGAATCTATTCCCCAAAGCGAGATTCGAACCCGGGTTCATCTGCATTGGAAGCAGGGACTCTTACCACTGGACCAACGAGATTTATAGATTACGTTATCGCTCTTATTACTGTATCTTAAAATTAATTGCAACGTGCATACTAAAAAAAGAATTTCCATGAATGATGAATTTGTAATCACATTTCACACATGTGTAGTCATATTTAGTAAGTACATTAATCACTTAAACTTGTAATCACTTGCAGTTGCAAAAGACTCGTAACAGCAATAAGGTGAAACTTTATCTAAACTAGGAAGCTTCGCAAACGCTTTATCAGGCACGTTGTTGGATGAGCGTGATTTTTTTTAACGAAAAAAAGCGTAAAATTGCGATTTTCATGAGAAATTATTTTTCGATTGCGCTCAAATTTCACACCAATTAATAAATTTATAAAATTAAAGTTCTGTATAAAAATCGTTTCAATCGGATAAAGGAAGTAGGTGTTATAAGTCGAAGAAATGTAAAAAAAAAAAAAATGTAAAATTACGATTTTCAAAAAATTATTTTTTGATAGCGCTCAAATTTCACACGAATATATTTATTCATTAAATGAAGGTTCTATGAAAAAATCATTACAATCGGATAAAGCATGTAGGTGTTATATAAGTCAAAGAATGTTTTAAAAAAATCGAAAAAAATCGTAAAATTGTGATTTTGATGAAAAATTATTTTTCGATTGCGCCTTAAATTTCACACGAATATATTAATTTATAAAATTTAGGTAATGTGAAAAAATCATTACAATCGGATGAAGCATGTAGGTGTTATAAGTTAAAGAATGTTTTAAAAAAATCGAATAAATCGTAAAACTGCAATTTTCATGAAAACAATTTTTTTGATTGCACTCGAATTTCACAGGAATATATAAATTCATAAAATTAAGGGTTCTGTGAAAAAATTATTACATTCGGATAAAGCATGTAGGTGTTAGTCGAAGAAATGTTTTAAAAATCGTAAAAAAAATCGTAAAATTGCGATTTTCATGAGAAATAATTTTTCGATTGCGCTCAAAAACGTGGCAGTTCATGGTTCAAAGATTTTGAAGGCCTTCATAAAATTGTATAGGTTTAGCCGGAATCGTGCTAACAGATACACAATAATACAAAGAGAAAGAAAGAAAAAAAAACATTCCGGAATTTTTTTCTCCACTGTAGTGAAATAGAATCTTCGCTTCGCTCATCCAATTAACAAAATCCTGTTTGGCAGTGCACACTCGTTTTTTTATACTTTGCATAGACTTGAGACTTTATTCCATCCTGAAATATAATTTGTACATAGAATAGAATAATCAAGTGTACAATTTATTTTAAATAACCCAAAGCAATACGAATAGGTATTGAAGCCGGTAACCCACTTGCTGGACATTCCTGTAAACAATTTCAACGCCTGGCCAGAAATATGATGTATCCGGAAGTTGTGTGGGAATATTACATAATATTATAATATACGCGAGATGCCTCAAACTAGCAATTTAATTTTGAATGTGTATCAGTTAAGATTTAAACCAATCATTTGATAGCATTTTGTAGCATTTTTTATGTATCCTTGTTCGTTCATTTTTAAATCATCTCATAGAGCGCTGGTTACCGAACTAAATTTCGAAACCAAATGCTAAAGAGCATTGTAATAAGTCGATAAAATAGTCATGGACAAGCCTTGGTGTCAATAGAAAATACACGTGACGTGTTGCATCTATTGAACAAAACGTAATGTTTATTATATCTCTAGCAAGCTAGTGCCGCACTTTTCTGATAATTAATCAACACACTATTATAACACGGGCGATAGCTTGGAGTGAATTCGATACATTTATAACAAAACATTTTAGTTTGCAGAATTATTGATTGTAGATTTAATGAAAACATCCTTGTATTCACGTCCATCCTATTGAGTTATTAAACGGGTAACCGGAAAGCTATAAATAAAACATCAGTACATAATTGCACACATGAAATAATGAAATGTGGTAAAGCACATTTTTAGATAACAAAATAATGTTAACAAAAAATTCTCATAATTAATTATAAATACAAATTCTTAATTCTTAGTATAAATCCCAACATGTGCGAGTGTTGAACCCGTATCTCCGGCTTGTAGCGAGGATGGATCTGTCATTTATAAATCTTAATCTCTATTTTCAATTCTACAGACGAGTGTGTGCATGTTGTCATTTTATCAATCTAATTTCTAAAATATACGTTGAAAAGTTTAAAATTTCAATTGCTCGATAAATTGCAAACAATATAAACGGGATATTTCAAAATGGAACTCTCATGCAAAATATTAACGTTTTGTAAATTGCAATAATTAATGTTAATTGTGATTGTTTGCAATTGCAATTGTATGCGTACCTGTCAGCGTAGGGCAAGGCAATGTAGTCAGTCTAGGCTCTCGTCGCCTCGCAGCTGTTGTGACGCACCCCGAGCTTGACGGGTAGACTGGCCGGCAGCGGCAATCAGCTCGGCCTTGAGCACTGGGGCGACAAGCCGAGTCAATGAACCTGAAATAATATACAACATACTGTCATTTTCTGACAACCTTCATACGTAACAGTCGGGATAATAAACTTATCACAATGCCGCCGTTACAATGAATCAATGCGAATTAAAAAATATCTAAGTTAAAAATATCTAAGAACGGATATTAGATCGAAATATAACATTATTTATGACTTCAGTCTTATTTTGGATTAACAATTCTATTTACTAACAATATATTCTTCAAGCTTATCCATAAACTTAACAGATATTCGTGCAATGTACGTACCCAAATAATAATATTAATTAATATTAATAATACCGAGAATAATTATCGTGTTTTAGTCCATCGAATTGATGGTTCGATCTTATTATTTTAAGGCTGTTCCACCCTGTTTTTCCATTTTCTAAAATATGCAACTATGTATGTAAAAATATAGTTAATAAAATTGAAACCTGGTAGTATTAGAACACCAAAAAATGTTTTTTTCAGGTTTTTCTGATTGGGCATACGGTAAATATTGCATCTTCAAAATTGTTTCAAAATGCAAATTATTACATCTAGCACAGCGCTCAACGTAGATAGTAGTGTTTCTGCGAGATTAATGTTTCACTGTGTTTCTTGAACTTATCAAAGAGAAAACAAAGGATTTTACAATTTTGAATGTTCCACGAATTTTTTAGATTACCGGTATTTTTTTTCAATTTGTACCGGAAAACGGAAAAATTTGCAGGGGAAACGGTTCCAAAAAATCCCATGTTTTCTCTTTGATGAATTGAAGAGAAACTGTCAAACATTATTCTTACACAAACAACTATCTACGTTGAGCGCTGTGCTAGATGTAATTGCAGTTTGAAACTATTTTAAAGATGCAATATTTGCCGTATGCCCGATCAGAAAAATTTGTGTTCTAATAGTACCAGGTTTTAATTTAATTTACTGAACTTTTACATTGTTGTATATTTTAGAAAATGGAAAAACAGGGTGAAACAGCCTTAACTTCTTCGCACACAGCATTGTACTATTAATTCCATTCGTAAAACTGTACAGTGGTGGGGGCAGTTGTTATTATAAGCGCTGAGTGGCCTTGGATGAGGTGATGAAGGACAACAAAACAATGTCATGCATCATGCTGGATTCGAACTCACGTCTCAAGATTACCTGCGCTTCGGATCAGCTCCAACCATATGAGACACGCAATAGTAAATAGCACAGCAGTTTGTTGGAATGTCGTACGATATTTAATTGAGATATGACGTGACTTAAAAGTACTAAAACAAATCTATATTTTTCTTTAGTCATTAGTATTTACTTGTTTATTTTATGTCTTTGCTATTCTATATAATCAAAACTAATCTACGAAGAAAATAATTCATTAATTTCGAAGACACAAATAGGTACCGGTATGTAAATAGCACAGAACAACAATAACGGTATTGCCCCTTAATTCCGTTATTGTTGTTGTGTGCTGCTATGTTTCAGTTTGAACTAAATATTCGATGTAATGTTAAATATTCTGAAATAAACGTCAGTATCTTATTCAAACTATGTGGTAGATGAATTCAACACCACGCCACTGAAGCACGAAAACAAAACGAATAACCGAAACATCCTGATTACGAAAAATAACGCGAACAATTATATTTGTGCCCTAGCGCAGTGCAACCTGGTATGTAGTGACATTAGTAATACCATTGAGTGTAGAATGTTCCATACGTTGATGCGAACACTAAACAGACAACATTGAACTTTCGTATTTTTCAAACGGAAAACGTGGTTTTAACGTCTTTGTCATGATGAAGTCAACAATTGTTTTAGGATTCACTCACACTTTCTAAAAGATCAACTGATGTGTATCTTTCACATCAATTTGAATATTGAATCATCTTTAATTGTATTATTATTATTTCCAATGGTGGGAAGGGGGAGAGTTCAGATTTTCAAGGTATTTGCATATTTAAGTTCTAAATTACTTTAGGTATTGCTTAGTTGCTACAATTTTACTTTTCTATTTCCGCTATAACACTGATAATTTCAATTGTTTCTCGTCATGTGTGGACTGACTAGTACAGTATTGTATAATGATTAACGAGTCATCCCAGATACAAACAGGGTCTGGATTTATTTTAGGAGAGGACAAAGACTCGTAAAATACATGTTTTATCGTGTTTTCTTTAAAAAAACGTATATTTTCGAAAATGTTGTTTGTAGGCGCGTTGTCATATTTGTAATATTATTCTGGTTTCTAGTGATAAGATTTCAAATTGAAGTAATACTCGTCACGGGTCAAGGCTCCAGGACCCATGTTAACCTTCAATTCGTATATATTTGCATATCAATCAATAAATATTAATATTGCAATTTTACTAAGTAATTAACATTCACTTATTGAGTAAAAGCCATATCAGCAGGGGCGCCGATTATGTGGGTGCTCAGGGGCTGAAGCACCCCTCAGATTGTTTGGAGGGGTGCGCGGCACCCCTCCAAAAATCCAGACTAAAATAAAAGTTAGGCCTATAACTATCTAAGTTTTGAGTCATGCAGGAAGGCTCATGATTGTTGGACGCGATCGCGAACGTAATGATATGCATATTCGATGGTTGTAACATGGTCTATCTCGCACTTCCATATTTTTTTACGGTTTTATAGTTTTTACTGTAAAAAATTGCATTATTTTGGTAACATGATGATCTATCTCGTTAGTGTTCCAATTCTCTTGTTGGTACTTTTCTAGTTTTTGCGGTACAAAAACTACGGTATTTCGGTATTGCATCCAGCCCCCTATTTTTGTCTAAAACGCACTAAATACACTCTAAAAACGTGATTTTCAAAAATTTCGCCTGCGGCGCTAATGTTGGGGAGCTCCGCCCCCCAAACCCCCCGTGCTTGGTCACTTCTCCACAAAGTTGAGCACCCCTCGGAATTTTCAAAATCCGGCGCCCCTGCATATCAGTCATCCAGTCTTCGCTATTTTTAAAGACCTACGGGATTATTCGTAATCATCGACCTCCGATCAACAGGATAAAATCATCGTCATCACTTATAAATTAAATTTGTGATTTGTTTCTTGGATTGGCGCAAATTTGGAGTTTCGTATTCTACTTCTGAACTAGGCAAAACCACACATCGGAGCTGCGAAGGCTCAGGACGTTAGATGCTTTTGACAGGAATAAATAAGTAAAAGCTGTAATTATATTAAAATGCACAATATATTGAGTATACAACAGGGGCGGATCTAGCCTTGACCCATGGGGGGGGCGGGCAATTTTTTTAGGAATGTGATATTTGGGCAGCTTCTTCGACTGTCAATAGTTATTAGTTATAATATAAAGTATGGGGGGGGGGAGGAAGGGGTTGTCTTGCAAAACTCTATTCTAACTATCCGCGGGGAAAGCTCGCGGTGGCTCGTTAAGCTTAAAACACGTTTATAATCTTAGAATTACATCAAAGCTAATAGTGATAATTGACAGTGATATACTGTTAATTAATAATCATAATTCTCGATCAAAGCTGAGGTGCCCTGTATCCACCACTGGTATACAAGGTATGTGACTGATGCGAAAACTCATTTAGGCGTAGATGTTAAAAATATTTGTAAGATAGGCATGTGTTAAATTGGAACATTTACTGGTTTGGTTACGAGAAGAAATCATTGGGCAAAACTTAAACGCCAGCGAGTACTCAATGTGGGCAATTTCTCATAACTCGCAAGTGTAGACTAAAAAAAACTGCCAAAAAGTTATATAAACAGTAACAATACCAGCTATTATTAAGTTTATACAACATCGATACTCTGTTTGACTCGCACACGACAAAAATATATCCATGCGAGCTACGAGCTAAGACGGGTCGTGGGTTCGATCAGACTAGCATAAATCATCGCTAATGAGCCACTAGTAAGACGGGTCGTGGGTTCGATCAGACTAGCATAAATCATCGCTAATGAGCCACTAGTAAGACGGGTCGTGGGTTCGATCAGACTAGCATAAATCATCGCCAATGAGCCACGAGCTAAAACGGGTCGTGGGTTCGATCAGACTAGCATAAATCATCGCCAATGAGCCACAGTAAACGGGTCGTGGGTTCGATCAGACTAGCATAAATCATCGCCAATGAGCATCTACAGGCACCAACTCAAAAAAATATTACCAAAATAGAAAAACAAATTTAATGTAAACGCAACAGTTCGATAACAACTGTCATAAATAATCATCGGTTTGGCAGTTTTTTACTAACACAATAAAACTTTACGTTTGTATGCAGTTATGTGTTGGACGAACGAACTCGTCAGACATTCTTTCAATCTCGCCGATATCACTTCTAAATACTTACATGACGTGTTGTGATGCAGCAGTGTGGCATGCACCGTGCGGTCTGGCATTGCTGCTAGTTTTGTCAATGTTATTTGTATTGTCATTGTGAGTATTTGGGCTTATTTAGTCCGTACTTGTTAACTTTGAGACAAGACCTCAAGCACATTTCACACTCTGTACAATTAGAGTTAATGAAACAGTCACATAACAAGGACTGTTGATACCAATGTGATGTAATTAACCAACAAACACGTCATAAGAATTTATTTAAGATATATCACATTTGTTTATAAAAGCATACAACACATTTATTTTATGTACGTTTTGTTGGTTCAACCGCTAAAAGACATTTTCTCAGTGTATTAATGTCAGTGCAAGATATCAATAAAGAGCACAACATTAAACAATTAAATTGAAGTGTGTATTATTACTACAGCTATACAGTGATCGATGCTGTACACACAGGGAACTTTTAAAATGCCACAATACATCACATAATTTGACACATAAAAAATAATGAAAATATAAAACTTCGAAACTTTATCCTACGTGACGGTGCCCTTGAATATAAATACAGTCGCCTCGAATATGTTGAGATGTTCTTTACTGTATCCACATTTACTTTGTTGTAGCATGCATAGCTACTAATTAAACTATCGTCAGAGCACAGTACACTTCCCGAAGTATGCATAAAACAGCGGTCATGAAGTACCGTAATGGAGTAAAAACAACAGTTTCACTCTTACGAGAAGACCAATACTATTTTAATTGATTTTTTTGTTAGTGCATACTTCCAAGTATTGCAAATCTTATGAAATTTACTGGCCGCAACTACTTGCACAAAATGTAGCTTTGGATGTTTGATTTTCAGATATTATTAATTGCACTTTACTATGACAATGAGCGATTTATTTTGAAATCTTGCTTTTTCTTTTACAATAATTTTTGTTGTTAAAATTTAGTTAAATGAATTAACTAATATTGTCCCCGTGACAGTAAAAGAAAAAAATCGGAGATTACACGATACTAATATTAGGTACATATTTTATAATAATTGTTGCATCGTCAAAGGTAAGCGAAAGCAATAATACAAAATAAAACATCCAAATCGTATTCTTTTTGCATGGAATATTGGAAGTATTCGTCAACCCAAAAATAAATAAAAACAGTTTTGTTCTTCCCATAATGTTTTACGCAAACTTTCGAAAATGTATTTAAGAAATAGATTCATCTAAAAATAAATAATGTATTTGTATAATAATATTAACTCACTGTGCAATGCAGACTGCAGTTCCGTGCCAAGCAGCGTGGTGTCTCGGTGAATCTAGACGATCTGCAGTCGGTCGCGCTCCGTGGTCTTGCTTCACTCAACAACTGATAACAAGCAGACTCTGCACTCGCTTATATACGCATCCCTGTTGTTACCTTGAATCACTCCACCAGCATCTACAGCTGTTGTTTTGTCTGTGTGTATTATGATAATGTCGCTAGATACTTGATGACTGGATTGAATATAATACAGAAACAGTGGTAAATATAATATTGTTTCATTTATTTATTTTCATAATTTATAATCATGTACATGTTGTATTTCTATAATTATTTATTATTGATATATTGGATCTGATTGTATGCGCATTTCTATTATTTCCTACTGGCAAACGTTGGGGTTTGGGTGATTGCGGAATATGGGAGTTTGTGAGTAGATCTTGTTGTGAGAGAGTTTAGGCATACACAGTGGCGTAGCAACAATTCCTGGGCCCCCCCGCGACTTGCGCGGAATAGCTGGGGTCTGGGGCGAAGCCCCAGCCGCCGGAGGCATTAACACCATAGGTGAAATTTTTTTGGGCCCTACATTATGTTTGATGGCCTAAAACGCGATTTCGATGACATCCCTAATACATTTGTTTACTAAAAGGCTAAAACCATTATGTTATATTAATAATATCAACACCACCAATGATAAATTAAAACACCCCAGAAAAAAGACATTTTTATACTTGCATACATTTACGTACACACACCAATCAACAAATCTAACGACAAAGTGGGTGGATTTCTTGCATCACTTTTAAATAAAAATATAAAAACTAATCACTTACCTACTTATGATAATACTGATGATGTTGATGATGTTGATTAAAATGGGTGTGAAGTCATTGTCATAGGATCACTTGAAGTGTGAATGAAATGTCAATGAACTAATAATTGCATGCCATCATCGAAACATCCCTCTGTCAGACAACAGAAGGGTTGTCATGATTTATTAGTGTAATTGACCGCGTTATATACATGTGAAATGAGATTTCTCTGAAAAGGCATTTTGTAAATATCCCCGTTCAAAAGAATCTGGAATTGGAATCTTACAAAAACGACTCAGTTCTTTATAAAATTAAAAAAAGATTGACAGAACTGACAGTAGTCATGTCACAGATGATTGGCCATGTTCAACTCGGGTGATTTGACAAAATTGTGCAAATTGTTTAGAGGTGTGCATTTTTGAAGTTAATATTTGTAAAATTGGTTATCACGGTTCATTCTACTCTTTTGTCCAACTCTTCCAGAATAACGGGAAGTTGGTCTTGTGGTAAGCGTATCTGCTTCCAATACAGAAGGTCCAGGGTTCGATTCCCGCGAAAGGCAAAAGTTTTTTAACTTCGGATTTGGACTTAAATCCATCAGTTCTTGTCGTAGGAGTTTGTAAACGGTGACTTTGGAGCCGTCCTAGCAACGAGACACAATAAATTCAAGGTTGTTCTGAATCGGCCTTGTTGATTCTAGCGTTGATCCGCGTGTGTTCGCACTGTCCATACCACTGATTGCATATTTCCTATTACAAATATCGATCTTTGGTTGGTTATCGCTCACTCTTCGATTGCGTCGGGGCCTACAGGGTTGGCTTCGTCGCTTGGATTTACTTTCCCTCACTGAAAATCAGTTATATAACTGAGTGGGTAGACTCTAAATACATTTTTTTTATTTTTTTTTTATACTCGATGTAGCCATCTGGCCAATATATACCGTGTTAAAAAAAAAGATGTTACTAAACAACAAACTTCTCCCTTTGGGACTTAAGAATAGGAACCAACCCACTCTCCGGCAATCCTTACTGACGATTGCAAGATATTTAACTATATATGTCCTGTCTCTATCGATGACATATTTCAAATAATCCACCACTACCGCCATGATTTATGTCTGCTGAATGACACTCCCGCGTGAGAAGTTTCTTTAATATATCAATTTCGGGGACACAGATCTGAGCTTCTTCTTTCAAAAAAATAAAATAAATTAAATCCGGGCAAATGATAAGTTTTCCAATTTGACCTCAATTTTTTTTGGTGAATAAAAAATAATTAAATTTTTTCCCCATGTTAATGGTGGTTAATGGGGGGGGGGGGGAAGTAATATGTTCCTAGTATTGTTATTATTTGAGAATTGTTTTAAAATTATTTTTTGGATGAGCGTACTGAGCGAAGCGAGTGAAGCGAAGACTTCAATTTCACTGACCCCCAAAAAATTTAGCTCGGGTGTTTTTTTTTTGTTTTTTTTTTGGTTTGTTTGTTTTGTTTTTTTTTGGTTTTCTGTCTGTTTGTTAACTCTCTACCAGGCAAACGGCATATCCGATCTTGATGAAAATTTGACAGGACCTTCGAAATCTCTGAACTTAGAGGTGTATTGTTTTTGGGTACAATCGAAGAAATATTTCTCATGAATATCGTACTTTTACGATTTTTTTCGACTTTTAGTGCGATATTTTCGTGACATTTGGGCCAATTCTGACCAAATGGGTGGGGCTACAACTTTCATATTATACATGGACATTAAGGTTATGGTGATGTAGTACCCTTTGAAAGAAAAAGTTGAAAATGTTAGCCAGAATCTATAGAAATAAAGCTTTTAATATAAGTTTTTTACGGTAAATAATATCAATTGACAAGAAACAATAGAAACTTGACAACAATCACCTTCAATACGAAGGCAACAAAACAAAGCACTTGCAAAAGTAAAGATGTTCCACGCAAACTAAAAACTTTAAAACGCTCATCCATCAACGCGGCGGGACTTTAGCGTTTTCCTAGTAATTCTTAATTTGTATCAACGAATTTTACCACTTCTTGCTTTGCGAACCAGAAACCTTCTAAACTATAATGAATCTTAATCCATATGTTCTTCTTCACAGATGAGCTGGCTGGGGGCCTCCTTCGTGCACAAATGTGGAATAGTGACCGCTGGAGTGAGCCCCATCTTATTCGGGTAAAAGTTGTAGGCCTTCTTCTGACACTTCTTGCGAATCCAGGCGCGTAAAAAGGGGGGAGGTGGTTATCCACTTATCCTCCGCTCCAACTTCTTCCTGTGACCAGAATGCTATCAGCATTGTGTACGACTGGACGAAGTCTGAAATCTCAATGAAATTAGCATGGGAACGCTACGATTTGAGCCGAAAATATGCGTTCGTACTTTTCAAACTACGCCTTCATATTTAAACTTTCTCTCTATCAGCTCCCATAGCGGTCATATGTCGTACTGGATCCGCCAAGGGTTTTTTGCACACTTTACTACACCCCCATGAAAAACTTTGAAACAATTTTGATATTTTTTCATGAATTTTTTAAATATTGCCCATTCATTTAGTGTTTCGATGTAGTTTTAATAGTAAACAGTTTCCACTGCCACTGCCTTCTAAATAAAAAAAACATGACCACAAAGAGCTAAAACACAAGTTGAAAATAATGTCACAGAAACACAATTACCTACGGTAGGGTCCCGCCCCCTTATGATTCAATAATGTGTCATTCTAAGTGTCCTTTAGACAAAGTGCAGACTAGGTCTGGTCGGCGAGAACCATGCTGGAGAGATTTCATTGTCAACATTAGACGAGTAGAAAATCGTGTTGTTTGAAACAAACCTTTAGGATTTAGGATTTGGAAGGATTTCTGTGTCCAACTTTGTGTTTTAAAATTATTTTGAAAAGAATATAAATGTTAACAAAATCAGTGCAAAGTCCAGAATACTAGCTGCAAATTATCAACTCACCAGAGTCCAGACTTTCCCAGTCTATCCACAAAAACAACAATATGATGTTGTTGTGTTGTTGACCATCCTGCCATGGATGAATAAGCACATACAATAATATGTGTGTTGCGAGTGTAGGCTAAACATTATATTTTATTGTATGATGTAATACCATAGCTTTATAGTAAGCGACTATGACGCAGTTATGTTGACCTTAGCTGTCCGGGCTATGCTCTTAACATAACAGCTCTTAACATAACAGCGTCATATTCGCCTACTATAAAGCCAAGGTTAAACATCATATATCCCAACTCTAGGGTTACAAGAGGTGGTTTGTATTCTCCAGTTAATTTCGTATGTAGTCTAATAGGCAGTGCAATCTGCTCTACACACGTTATTAACAATGTACAAAACAGACCAAAAATTTGACAGTTTTAAATTGGTGGCTGCATAGCTCAGTTGGTAATAGCATAGCTCGGACAGCTAAGGTCCCGGGTTCGATCCCCGGTGTAGTAACTTTTGTAATTTCTGCCTAAAGTACTAACATAACAGAGTCATAGTCGCCTACTATAAAGCCAAGGTTAAACAATATATTATAAACTTCTGGATACGCTCACGGTTTATCCTGGAACTATTTATGACCTCGCCTCAAAATATAAGAAATATCTGAATTGTTTAAGAAATGATGTGCTCATGTCTTTACAAAAGTTCATTTTCCTAATAGGCTTACTTTTTTTAGAAGCTAGGTCTAAGTGACGTAAATGTGCCACAAAGCGCCCCATACACACGCTCAGTACTACAAGTCAAGCTCGACTTGCACAAGCCAAATTGTTGCTGTTGTCGTGTTTTGAGGTTTGCACATGCCAAAATGGTGGCTTCACAAATTTCAGACACTGCTTAAAAGTCTGAGCTAATGCACCCACAAATTGAACAGTTAGTTGGTACTTGTGTTGCAAGAGGGTAAGATAACAGTGCAAGCTCGTTGGGATCCACTTGTTGATCAAGGGGTGTGGTAAGCTGTGTTGTGGTTTGCGAAGTTGATGTACCCTCTCCGAAACATTACATCACTTTTCGAAAAAACGGCTGTTGGGTACAAGCCATTGTTTTTGTTTGTGCATGCACAACTGAAGAAAACCATTTGCGTCAGTTTTCCATTTGCATGGAAAACTGACATGCAAAACTAAGCTTGGGTCTTCCTGGGGACCATTTGTAGTAATATACCTAGATTATACAAATGGCATTGTTGTTTTGTTGCGAAAATGTTGTCAGAGAATATAATGCCTTTGCTTTAAACAACTCCTGGAATTTAAACTATTTGAGTTGAAAAATACAGGTCAAAAAGTGCTACAAAATGTGTGAAATTTAAATGAATTTGGTTATCAAGCGTTTATTAAATGGACATTATATTCACATTCTTAAAGTAGTTGGGCTGAGCTCATTCAACCGTCTGGCTCTTGTCCCCGGTTTCTGGCGATGCTCTGCTTCACTGCTTGGAGAAGCGCTACGACCAGACGTTGAGCCTGGCCCCAGACCAGCCCAACCGTCTGCCTATTGTCCCGGTTTCTGGCGATGCTTGTTTCAATGTATGGAGAGCGCTTACGACCAGACGTTGAGCCAGGCCCCAGACAGCACCAAACCGTCTGCCTCTTGTCCCGGTTCTATGGCGATGCTCTGCTTCACTGCTTGGAGAAGCGCTACGACCAGACGTTGAGCCTGGCCCCAGACCAGCCCGAGTACATTGATGCGGGAGCCATATTCGTAAAGGAAACAGACTCAGAGTATCAACCCCTTATTCCAGTTGAGAATACAAGTGTGAAAACCTCAATACATAACCTTCAGAAGATTAACCGATACAACAGTTTCGAACAACACAAAAGCGCTGTGTGGACGCATACGTGTTGATTTATGACGAAAGATTTAAAAGTCAGAATCTTTGAGATCTTTAACCAATAGTTTCTGTTGTGCGATCCTTGTGTTACACACGAAGCGATTCACTGTGTCAAATTGTGAAGCATGAATATTGTTTTGAATACATTCGTATGAAGCTTATGCTAATTGGAATTTTTTGTTTCCTATTATTTTGTGTTAAAATAGTGTTGTGAGGTGTAGTGCTTTTACAATTTATTAGTTTCAAACAGCGGTGAAAGTGAAACAGGAAACGTAATCCGTTGAATGATTGTATACCACTTACTAGTTATTATCTTGTTATCTCGTATGAGTCGTCGAATGTGTAAACCAAATAAAACTTTTATTTATTTCGTTTGCCAGCATAATAGAAATTGATAATTGTAATAAATTAGCCCTGAAATTTCGTAAAAATGTGGTAAAGTGTTCAAGTAATATTAAGAACTAAACTTTACTTTTTTATATCTACTTACTATGTAATGGTTAGTAGTCCACTAATATATAATCATGTCTGTTTTATACGATGCCATCAGCTGTTTCTTCCGGATGTATATACCACAACCGACAGTGTTGGCTCGAGTGCTAAGCACTCGACTCAGATTCGGGAGGTCCCGGGTTCGAATCCCGTCGAGACAGGCAATCCTGATTGAAGGTATTTCCGATGTTTTCCTCAGTCGTTAATGCGAATGTAAGGGATTGAGTCCTCTTTCATAGCCCTCGGACATCCCTTCACAATTGTCCGATCCGCAATGTACCTAGTTAGTCACCTGAAGAAGACCAGTTAAACCTGGCGTGTATAGCCTACCCTACGCCTACCAACAAAATGTACTTATTTATTTTTATACACCACAAGATAATAGTTATGTTCGATTTCATTTTCCTGATATTATGAATATGCAAATACTCAATTGCAATCTGTATTCTTATACTGAACCTTTTTTATTCTCGATATTATGAAAAACATAAAAATAAAATAGTCAACAAATGTAATAAAAGCGGCAACTAGGTGCCTCATAAAGGTATACCCTGACAGGATCAGAAGAGAAAATCCATCCAGGACGAAATTCCTTTCGGGTCTTATGGCCAGGAACTGCACTATGTGCTAATCACAGGAAATTTAATGAGAATCATTACACGCACATGTTTAGTTTTGTAGTTATTTGAGGTTAAAAATCCAATTAGATACAAATTCTGTTAAAGCCATCTTGTAGCCAATATGTTGACACACATAAGTGATTTTTTTTTTATTGGACTGGTATTGTACACTTGAGATGTCCGTAAAATAAGGCGTAGTAAGAAAGAAGTGGGTTCACGAGGTCTGTTTCTTCCTACAACAAACTATTCCATTATTGTATTTTTATTTAAGTTGCATTCGCATTGTTGAGAACTATCTTATGAATTAACATTAAATGCAAGTGGAAATAAGAGTCTACAACTATTTTTCTAACATATATTTTCGTTCTAGTAAGCTAATGTGCGGCGGTAGAAATAAAGCGTCGTCCATCTTTGAAGCTTCGTGACGTTGTTTGCAGTGAAATTATACAACAATACATGCTACGTTATGTGTAGAACCGAATTGTATGGGTAAGCCTTTGTCCCCCAAGTTACAACTTTCGACTGAGATGAACGGCTATTAAAGGGGCTAAAAACCCCAAAAATTATTTTTTACCACGTGATCTATAACACAATACTACACTTAAATGACCGTTAAAAAAATTATATCTTGTAACTGTGATTAAACACGAATTTTTTAATTTTTTTGGACCAGAAATTGGCGAAAATTGGTGTTTTGGAAAATTTCCTAAATCGGCTTTAACCTGCTTCTTTTTTGGTCCACATAGATACTAGAGCATAGTACCAATCTAAAATGCCCCTTCATAACATCGTGTCTTGAAACTGTGCCCAAATATACCCTCAAACACGCAAAAATATGCATTCCAAAATCACACCCCATCTTGGTAATCAGCATATTTTGACCGAACTACTTGCCCAAATTACAAAACAAAATAAAGAGAATTTACAGAAAAGGCTGTAGAGTACGTCAATAATGGCCAATATTTTTTTGGATCAAAATCCTCCAAGGTCACGGGGCATAAAGATCGTCCCCATGTTATTTCTTATGGGAGATTTTTGCCGATGGGACCTAGCTCGAAAAATGTCATGTTTGACAAATTTTTGGGAGGTCATGGTGGCCCCAAAATTTTTTCTGTTAGTTGCTAAATTCATTACTAGTTAGCCTGATTGAAATATATTTTTTGAGTTTAGCGGTTAAATACCCCTTCAACAAAAGCCTGACTTAAATATTGTAAGTCAATTTTAACAATTTATTTTGCAATTGAACTTGAGAAAGTTGTGACATCGCACGCTCACAAAAAACTTGTAAAATATAATCAAACATTACACACTCAATAGAATTGTCAAACTTGTGAACGTCCTACATTTGTCCACTATAAAGACGTAAATCCACTTTCCCCCTTGACTGCATCCTGACTTAGTTTGGCAAAATAAATTTGCACCAACAATTTATTTTTAACAATAGTCACAATTAAAATGTCGTCAAGTTTTGTCAGGATCAAGGTCAAGTCAAGGTCTCAAGGGTCAAAGTTAATTTATGTCTCATAGTAGCTAATGTAGAATGTTCATAAGATACCCATTCTGTTAGATCTCAATTCTCTTGACTGTGTAAGGTTTGGCAGTAATTAACGTTTATTATATACTTGGTTTGGTTGGTAAACAACTTTTTTATTCAACCGTTATATTTTTATTTCGTTCCATTTTACTTGTGAACGGTGACGAGCTGTCCCAGCCAAGCAGGGGAAAATTAATCGTATATACTGTCTTGTCTTTAATCCATGATTATGCAGTACGTACATTGCTTAAAATCAGAACAAAATGTATATCCAATTAGATATAAACATGTATTTATTTTGATAAGCTTTTTAAACAAACTTGTGTTTGTGTGTGGAATATGATAATCCCAGTTTTATGTATTGTCCTTCTTTGAATTTGAAAAAAATCTCTTTTTGATTCAATAAATTCAAGAGTTCTATTTATGAATAAAATTGTGATGTAATATTTTATTTTCTGATGCATCGTCGCTAAGTCAAAAATGCTGGAAAAACGTCGTGAAGTCTAGAAACTACACAATATAATATTGGTTTGTTGATCAACGTGTAGGACTAATGTAAGAACACGGGAGTTACAGATTAATATTAATGTATCTTATTGTCATAAAAAGTGATTGACAAAGAAGGACTCATGAATGTATATGAGGTATTTGAATAGTTGTTTCAATTATATAAAACTTGCAGTATTTTCAACTACGCTACCCATCTAGGTGCCCGTTAGGGCGCCGCAGCCAAGCCGTGGCGCGCTACACACTCAAGCACCTTATACAGCAAGCAAGAGTTGGGGTGATTTCGAGGTGTTACTCAGCCATCATGTAACGTGATGTGGACTTGAAAACTATCAAAGTTGAGAGGATTTAGGTACCTGACTATACACATGCCAAATTTTATTGGGGTACGACCATTCCTTCTTGGTGAAAAATGGCTTGAAACATGCTTAAAATCACTTTAAGGATGTTAGCTACTACTGCTACTACTGCTACTACTACTATCTAATTCGTCAGTTTCAATCGGCCCGCGATTCTGACCAGACGGGTGGGGCTACAATGTTCATATTTTACATGGACATTAAGGTTATAGTAATATAGTCTCTTTTGAAAGAAAAAGTTAAAAAAGTTTGCTGGAAGGCTTCCAAATAAAGGTTTTAAAATAAGCCTTATACACTAGGCATACAATTAACAAGTAACTATATTTACTTGACACTTGTTGACGGTATAAGCAGAGTGAGGCGGGAAAGTGCGATACGCAAACAAATGGCGGACATTTTAAATTTTGCTTCTATGTGTGAAACGAGAAAAGTTGTCATTATACTCTCATAAAACAAATCAGAAACTGTCCCTGGCCTAGGCCCAGATGTAGAAAATTATTTATAATACATCAGTGTAAGTCTAAAGTTCCATTAGGCTATAGGACTAGATAAAATTAATACTTACATTACATGTTTGATAAGCCTAGCCAACCCTAGGCCAGCACAACCTTGTTCTGACACACTTCCCGCACAAATAACTAGTTTTGATTACTAAAAGCCTAATGCAGATACACAATAGTATGATTGTCTACCTAGGCTATACAAAAATGTACGGAAATAATATACCTATTCTTTTCTTTCAATGATCTCACGCAAAACTCCTGTCACTATATAAAAACCAAAACAAAAACTGTGCAAATTTTCAATATTCTTTTGATAATTTGTTGATTTACATGGCTGTGGATGCAGTGAAAGGTGTACAATAACATTAGTTGTGCGCTTGTTGTAGCATGGGAAAGTTTTAATTGGCCGTGAGTTGCCTAGACTTAACCAGTCTTTATACCGTCGTTATACCATGGTTATACCACCTATACCCAGGATGTACATGAATCCGGGTCTAGATATTTTACATCCTATTGTTATTGCTAATACCATAGAAATTAAATCAACTTTGATAAAATGATTATATTTTAACAAATAATTTTGCAATGTTACTTGAAAAAATAATGAGATCACACACATAACAAAAACTTGTAGAAATACAGCCAAACCTTACACACTCAAAAGAAATGAGATCTAAAAAAAGGGCCAAGCTCATCTACCCTTCCACATTTGCGCATTCTTAATTCATAAACGTACAGTGTCCCATAACAGCATCCTCAAAAAGCTTGGCAAAATAAAATTTGCATGTTATTACGTTTAAATTAATTAGAAACAGGAACTTGGATGAACAATTAGGTTTAAATTAATAATCACAAATTCTATTTTGCCAAGCTTTTCGAGGATGCTGTTATGGGACACTTTACGTTTATGAATTAAGAATGCGCAAATGCGGAAGGGTAGATGAGCTGGCCCTTTTTTTAGATCTCATTTCTTTTGAGTGTGTAAGGTTTGGCTGTATTTCTACAAGTTTTTGTTATGTGTGTTACAGTATACACTTTCTCATCCACAAATATTTACCGTCGCAAAGTTGCATCTGGATAGAAAGGACGGACTCGTTCATATCCATAAGTATTTAACATATCATCAGAACGTGGGTAAAGCTGCGGCTCTTCTTGAGGTGTCACTTTAACCCGCTCTTTGAAAATAATTTCAGTTAATAGGTATAGGCCTGTTCACCACATTTCTTGTACCAAGATAGAGCGAGGCATGGGCAAGAATCGTGAAAAATTATGCCAAAATTTTAATTGAGCCTGTCTTCAACCCGCGACATATTTCACAGAAGCCGTTACGTTGTCCAACACTCCAAAGAAAGGCGTTTAGGATTTCGATTTTTGACCACTACAGACGTTGCAGGATATTTTATTTTTGAGATTTCAATTAAACCGCCCCCCCCCCCCAAAAAAAAGCTCATTTTTTTCCTGTTTTTTCGTGCTCTACCAAACAATCGGCATATGTGATCTTCATGAAAATTGGAGGGGACCTTAGAAATATCTGCATTTCGACCTGCCACGGTTTTGGGTACAATCGAAGAAATATATCTCTAATAAATATCGTACTTTTAAGTTGTTTTTCTATTTTTAATGTGACATTTTCGTGATATTTTGGCCGATTCTGACTAAACGGGTGGAGCTACAAAGTTCATATTTTGCATGTAGATTAAGGTAATGGTGATATAGTACTTTTTGAAAGAAAAAGTTGAAAAAGTTTGCCAGACCCCATCGAAATAATGGTTGTAATATAAGTTTTTTGATAAGTATAATAATTAACAGTAACTATAGAAACTCGAAAACAATCACCTACAATGCGTATAAAAAGCAAATCTTCTGGCCACCAGATATGTTACATTCTATGGATTGGTATTAGCATAGCAATTTAAACTACTTTATAAAAAATATCCTTATTTAACAAAAAATGATTTTGCAATGAAATACTAGAAAAAGAAAAGAGATCCCACGCTTACTATTTTTAAAAAAAGCTCATCCGTCAACGCGACTAGAAAACGCGTTTCGCGAAGCGGCCTTGTTAGATATTAAGTATAATATTTAATCATAATATCATATTATTATTAACCTCGGAATACTTTTTTAATATACTGCTATATTTCAATTTATTTATGTCATTTTTGGGTGAGTTTTTGAATGCCACTTGTTTCCATGAATAATGAAGTCAAACATAATGGTTCACAAAAATCAGAACTAGTTACCAAAAATTGCACTTTTCTCGGATATGACTAAAAAGTTTATACACAACATTGGGAAGAGCTAAGTAAGTCCACCAAAAATATGTTTTTGGTTCGTAAATAATAATGACTTTGTAGGCCTATCATATCACACAGCAAAAAAAAATCTCCCAAATTGAAAAGTGTGACTCTTTTAGCAGGTGTGTCTTCTTAGGGATATTTAAGTTTTGAGCACAATGGATGTTAATAGCAGTACATCCATAAATCTGCATGAACGAATTGTTATAATTGTCAAAAAAGACAGGTGCAACTACCAACCACATTTTTTTTATTAAATGTTTACATAAGTACAATAATAAAGTATTAATTGAAAAAGTATTACAATGTGTGTGTCATAAAATAAATATTAATACGTAATTAACATTTCAAATCAATAAAAAGGCACAACATGATTTTAAATGGTTAATCAATGCAGAGATGATGTAAGGAATTGGATGTATGTAAGCATGCAAAATAACAAATATTGTTCAATACATAAAGTATTATTTAAAAGTAGTAAAAGTAGAATTTAAAGTAGTAAATTTAAAAGTAGTAAAGTATTAATTGAAAAAGTATTACAATGTGTGTGTCATAAAATGCATATTAATACGTAATTAACATTTCAAATCAATAAAAAGGCACAACATGATTTTAAATGGTTAATCAATGCAGAGATGATGTAAGGAATTGGATGTATGTAAGCATGCAAAATAACAAATATTGTTCAATACATAAAGTATTATTTAAAAGTAGTAAAAGTAGTATTAAAAGTAGTAAAAGTAGTATTTAAAGTAGTAAATTTAAAAGTAGTAAAGTATTAATTGAAAAAGTATTACAATGTGTGTGTCATAAAATGCATATTAATACGTAATTAACATTTCAAATCAATAAAAAGGCACAACATGATTTTAAATGGTTAATCAATGCAGAGATGATGTAAGGAATTGGATGTATGTAAGCATGCAAAATAACAAATATTGTTCAATAAATAAAGTATTATTTAAAAGTAGTAAAAGTAGTATTGAAAGTAGTAAAAGTAGTATTTAAAGTAGTAAATTTAAAAGTAGTAAAGTATTAATTGAAAAAGTATTACAATGTGTGTGTCATAAAATGCATATTAATACGTAATTAACATTTCAAATCAATAAAAAGGCACAACATGATTTTAAATGGTTAATCAATGCAGAGATGATGTAAGGAATTGGATGTATGTAAGCATGCAAAATAACAAATATTGTTCAATACATAAAGTATTATTTAAAAGTAGTAAAAGTATAATTTAAAGTAGTAAATTTAAAAGTAGTAAAGTATTAATTGAAAAAGTATTACAATGTGTGTGTCATAAAATGCATATTAATACGTAATTAACATTTCAAATCAATAAAAAGGCACAACATGATTTTAAATGGTTAATCAATGCAGAGATGATGTAAGGAATTGGATGTATGTAAGCATGCAAAAAAACAAATATTGTTCAATACATAAAGTATTATTTAAAGTAGTAAAAGTAGTATTAAAAGTAGTAAAAGTAGTATTTAAAGTAGTAAATTTAAAAGTAGTAAAGTATTAATTGAAAAAGTATTACAATGTGTGTGTCATAAAATGCATATTAATACGTAATTAACATTTCAAATCAATAAAAAGGCACAACATGATTTTAAATGGTTAATCAATGCAGAGATGATGTAAGGAATTGGATGTATGTAAGCATGCAAAATAACAAATATTGTTCAATATATATTTCACTAAAAAGGTGTAAAATAATAAAAACGTTGTTTAAAATCAGTTTTGCTCCGGACAGTACCGGTAAGTATCGATCTTAGGTCACATTGAGGTCCCAGGCCGTTTAAACCTCGACAATATTTAGAATGGAAGGTGCTCGCGCAACATATCGTACCTAACATTCAGCTTGGCCGACAGGATCTGGCGAGCAGCGAACACATCATCCGTGGTCTCATCCGACTGAGCTAAGGTGTCGAGATTCGAGAAGTATTCGTGTTCTGACATGGTTAGTTGTTGGACACGATCGTCTGCGCTGTACTCTCCGCCATAGGATGTATCCATTTGTTGAGAAGATGCTAGAGAGAAAATTTTGTAGATGTTAGGCAATAGTAAACTTTGAAAATGATAATTTATAGTACTAAAACTTATTCAGTATAATTATATAGAATGGCAAGTGAACTATTGCATTATTTTCGGTTAAGCCTATGTATAATTGGCTCACTTGGCACTAAGCTAGAATGCCGGAAAGACCAGAAGATGTTCACTACACTATAATTCGAACCCATGCATAAAAGGAAAACAAAACAATCATAATTTGTCAATGAGGGTATGAAAAATAATTATGTACAAACGACAATATTTTTATTAACAGTAGGAAACAATATTAATTATTCACTTTGATGCGTCCCGATTGTTTCGTGTTGTTTGTGCAGTACTGCACACTTCTCAGTGGCGGATCTAGGACATAATCATGGGGGGGGGGGCGATTTGCATGTGCATGAACAGTCGTGGGAAAGGGACTAAGCGCGGACGCACGGGGGGTATGGGGGGCGGAGACCCCATTAATTGCGCCGCAGGCGAAAATTTTAAAAATCAGGTTTTTAGAGTGCATTTGGTGCGTTTTAGAAATAAGTGGTGGGCGGAATGCAATACGGAAACAATGTAGTTTGTGTGCACCAATTGGTTTTGTCGTCATGTCGAGCTTACAATTTACAGCATTGGCCTAGATTGCAACATTATTATAAACGTTTGATCTTATTTTCAATTCATAATTTTATTTATTTATTAAACGTCTATCCTATTTAGTTAAAAAACGATTCACATTGGAGGACAACTTAACAAATCGAAGTACACTGATGCAGACACATTTCAGAGGCAAACTGATTATTTCTGACAACATAATGGAAAGTTGATTTTTATTGGGAGTTTTAAATAAATAGCGCCGCAGGCGAAAATTTTGAAAATCAGGTTTTTAGAGTGCATTTGGTGCGTGCACAATAAAATAAGAAAATCATTTTTTTTAATTTTTAAAGAATCATGGGGGGGGGGCGATCGCCCCACCGCCCCCCCTGTATCCGCCACTGACACTTCTATCTCTGCAAAATTGATTTGCATCGTTACAGTTGAAAGGTAAAATACTAAAAACAGAACAAACCTAAACATTGCAGTAATAACATAATTATATTATTAATGAATAAATTATTTAAATGTGTTTTGTTTTGTCTTGATGAGCAGCGGTGGGGGGAATGAGCTTATAGCAAACAGAAAAAAGAAACTTGAATATTTTCGTTCGCAATCTTTGTTTAGTATCTTAAATACAACATAGACATCATAGTCGTCGTGGTACAAGTCTCTATCGACATGAATCCTGCATTTTTTGTTTGGAATATGCCACTTGGCACAAGGTTAGATATCATCAAAATTGATTTCTAGAGATACCCTCCTCAATTTCCATGTAGGTCACCAAAATAACGGCCATTTGCCAAAATGGCGGCTTATTTACAAAATACATTCAAAATGACGCTAGTTGTTGATATTAAAGTCAAGCTCGGATGATTTATGGTCGCTAAGAACTATGAAGTACATTAAAAAAATATCTTTAATAAATTGAAAGGGAGAAAGAACGATTTTTATGTAATTACATATAAAATTGCCATTTGGTTATCGAGTTTACTGATTAATGACTTGGGAGTGTGGATTTAAGTTATTTGTCGATCGTAATCAATAAAAAATATACACATACATTAACAAACAAAATTTTAGCTGTAAACAGTTAATTTAAACAATATATTATATTTAAATTTAAATATGCTGAAACTTTTACTCGTAGTCTGGCGGCAACCCCGCACAATTGTGCATTGATGTAAATAGGCGTCAATATTTTGTGTGCATATAATTGACAAACAGGTTATCATTGTGAGGCCGAGAGCTGTTTGGTTCTCAATCCATTGACCTTCGACGGCCATGTTTAAAGATGGCGTCTAATTTGTAGTAAGAATGCCAAGTTTTGATGGAATCGTGGCATGTAGCACCATTTTTACCACTAAATCGACCATAAGGATATCAAATATGTTGTCAAATTAAGTCTACAACTAGATCCAAGGTCGTAAACTGCAAATTGTCTCCATTTAAAGCGATTTCTTTACGAAAATGCGCTGGTTTGTACAATATAGCCAAGAAGATTGTAATAAGCTATCAATAGAACTGGTTTTATAACAGGAGTTAGAATTCTGGTACAAATAATCAGAAATGTTATTCTTATACAAATTGACAAATGCAGAATAATTCAAGCTGACTGTGTTTGGGTGGTCAAAAGTGAAAGTAGGGGGCGGAGCCAAAAATAATTGTGCTACCAAGTATTTACACGAAACTACGAAAAACAACCATTTAGTTCATTAAAAAGTCGATTCTTATTTTAAAATCACTATTTTACCCGATTTAAGTCTTATCCGATTAAAGGACCTTCGACCTTAATATTTCCTAATGTGTTTCATGTGACCACTCTTTGTACCTGAAATATGAATGAGAGTAACAATTTGTGTTGTGATATCTCTCGTGTGATCTTTTACAGGTCCTTTTAAATCCTTTAACAACAAATTTAATCCGATCATTTAGACTAAGATGTATACGTCAAAACATAATGGAAGCGATATATTATTTAATGACATTATTTTGTGGAATAAGAAGATGCCTAGAGTGGAGGCCCGTGCTGTTTACACACATGGATTTTATTTGGATTATGGGCTCGTAAACCGTTACGTCATAATGCGCAACACTAGCCTAAGGGATATGTGAAGGAGATCTGAAAATCCCATAACCAGCCACGGGTAGGGGGTGGAAAAGAGGGATTCTCACGTATTGTTAGTTAAAGTATCTGTCATCGTTCGTGTTGTGCTGGTCGTCGTCGTCAACGTCGGAGAGTTTGTCAAGGGAAGAGGGAGAGGTCTTTGACGATGACCGCCAGAGCTCGCCTGTAGTTTCGGGGAGTAATAATACTCCCCTACTTACTAGCTAATGTTTTTCTCGCCTTTTACGGTTAGCAGAGCTATGATCTGGGCCAAATTCTACTCTGGGCCCAGATGGGGCCACACACACATGACATTCTAATAACTCGACTTGATTCGTTTCGGCCAGTCAGGTCCCAGTCAGTACTGAGAACAATACCGAGAGTGGTGGCTGTATCTCATACGCGAGAATCTGATGAACAAGGTCCTGGATTCGAATCCCATATAGGTCAGCATTCCTGACTGAAGATTTTCCCGATATGGCTATTGTATCGCCCTCTATAAACGATAATTTAAAATCGAGGAAGTTGACTGCAATCTGAGTGGGGGTCTTGAATTTAACAGGGAAATACATAGTTTAAAATTTTTGGGGCGGGACTTAACGTCGCTTTCAGTCATTATATGCGTATTTTGGACCAAAAGTGTTAACACTGATCTAGGTGCTACACTTAATTATTTAAAGCGACGATTCTTTAAATGTTGTTTCTACACTTCATTGCCTTCCACCACCTTATAAGGAAATACGATTTTCTAAAATAACGTTTGATGTACGATTTTTAGACCGCCGGTACAAAACTTATTTGTACCGTCTGACAAAAATCGCACATCAAACGATTTCAGAAAATCTCTTTTTCATGTAAGGAGGAGGAAGGCAATGAAGTGTTGAACCAATATTTAGAAAATCGTCACTCTAATATGAAGTGTAGCACCTAGATCAGTGTTAACACTTTTGTCACAAAATTTGCATATAATTGCTGACAGGGACGTTACGCTTATGATTTTTTTGCTTCTGCCCTCCAGTTCCATTTTTATTCCTCCTCCCTCCGCCCCTCTTCATCACCCAACACAGTCGGCTTAATTTGTTCTGCTAATTGTCAATTCTATAAGAACATTGTCTGATTATCTGAGCAAGAATTCATGCTCCTGTCATAAACCAGTACATGTTATTACACACCGCTCGGATATTGTAGGGCCAGTACAATTTCGTAAAATATATAACCCTTAAAAGTGTCAACTTGCAATCCTTATTATCCACACTAATTGAGATACCATATTAAAATTCATGATAGTCGAGTTATAGTCCGTGGAACATGCGTAAAAACATTTCAAATCCGGAAACCAGCACCAAAATTTAGGAGCAGGTAAAAGACGTATTTTACAACGTTTTTTTTTCACGGGGGACACGCATGGTAGCAAATAAGTCACCTGTCATGGCGTCTACAAGGTGGCTGCCAAAATAATTCTTAAAATTGCTTTAACTCAAGAAGTAATCATCAGATTTGGATAAACCAGGCATTGTTTTATTCGGTTTTCAATGCTCTACAAAATATGTCATTAGAAATTTTACCGTAAATACAATAGTTTTAATTATATTTATATATTATTACAATGTATTGCAATTAGAGCACTTTTTGGTATATATAAAATTATTTATACGTAGAATTCACTAGATTTTCATAACATTTTCAGACTATACTAAAATAACGCCAATAAATCCAAAATTTTAAGTCCCGGTACGAAATTCATGTAACTTTTTGATTAATTTATTATCCTATCTTATCCTAAGAAAACACATTTTAAATGAAAGAATAGGGCCTGTAAGTGCACCATAAAGTGGACACCTGACGCAAGGGTTATGTCTCTTGTTTAGCATTGGCCTACATTACTCTTTCAAAAAGGACCTACAACTCTTTACACTTAAATAACAACTTTTAAATAATCGTGATCTCAATTTAAATTTCGGTAGGGCCTACTCTTAATAAAAACATTATTCTTACATTTAAGTCCAGGGATAGTCCAAAAACATATTGTCAGATGACAGTGTGGTGTCACCCACTGAGTTTTCCCGTTGTGTTTGATAGATTTTATTTACTTGAGTTAAAATTTTAATAATTATGCTAATTTTTTTTGCCCGTCACCGACACTCATATTAAATCGCGTTTTACAATTCAGACAATAATTTTACTTCATGTCTATGCCAAAAGGCTATCACACCGTTCCCAATTGTTACACATAGAGCCTACATAGGCCTACATTCAATTCGTTTCGTAAGTGATGGGCTACCTCAAAATTACTACATTGCAGTGCGTTTTTATCACGCCAAAAATAAGGCACACTTTGTCAGCACACATTTTTGGATTTTTAGACCAATTATGATTACGAATTGACAACACCCGGATTTTAGCATAGATGTAGACCTAATTTATTGACATTTTCAGAGAATATAATGAAAATAATACGAGTTGTACTATTTTTATTGCATTACCGCGGGAAAATGTTAAATATTGCACCTTGCACTTCAGCTGTTCAGTGTTATACTCAACGGTTATATCAATTTGTTGCGAAATGTTTGTTGATACAATGAACAGACTCCTTTTACTTTAAAATTAACATTCTAAATTCAAATTTGGTAATAATTCCTTGGACCAATACCAATTTTGGCGGGCAACTTTACTTATAGTAATAGGACTGAAGGACACAATTCACTACTATATAATAAATAATAATCTGCTTATGAATTATTTTCTGGATATTCTAATGCTCAAACATAATAATATACCAAACTATTATGATGATATTATTATATTATATTTTAAATTTCACCCCTATCCCATTCAGGAATATAGGAATAGGAAGGTATATCTAGGTCAATTTTGGCTATAGTTGGCCTACGTACGCAATTACGCCTACTTGTGGTTGTAAAAGAGCATAAAAAATGCAAACCGTAGATGAAAATATACATCTTATTTAATGCGTGTGCGAGATAGGTAAATAAGAGTGAACAGATTGGAAGTATTCCCCGAATTGTCATAACCGGCGTGACTGACACACGTTAGCGCCATATACGCTCCAGCCCGGAATCACAATTACGCCAGCCATGTTGTGACGTAGCGGGCCGCCAGTGCTGCGATCTACATGTCGTTTTGGTGCCGAATTGTATTTACGGTAAAATTTCTAGTAAAATTTTTGTAGAGCATTAAAAACCAAATAACACAACACTTAGTTTATCCAAATCTGATGATTACTTCTTGAGTTACAGCAATTTTAAGAATTATTTTGGCGGCCATCTTGTGGACGCCATGACAGGTGACTTATTTGCTACCATGCGTGTCCCCCGTGAAAATAACATTCTAAAATATGTCTTTTACCTGCTCCTAAATTTTGGAGCTGGTTTCCGGATTTGAAATGTTCCTATAGTTTTAGCAGCTTGTTCCACGGACTATTAGTGGTAAAAATAGTGCCACATGATTCAATCTAAATTTTGCAATCTCATAATAATTTAGACACCATCTTTAAATATGGCCGCCAAATCTGAAGGAATTTAAACCTTGTTTTCTCCCGGCCCAAAAATTACATCTTGGGTGTCTAGTACACGAACAAAATATTTTTACCTCTTTACCAAAATGCACAATTGCTTCAATGTTGTGTGTGTTGTTACAACAATTTTCAACTCAGTTTGAAAAAGTGTCAAAATGAATGGTTTAGCCAATGGGCTACCCAAGATATTTATTTTTTTTCACGATTTTGTACTTTTTTGTATGTTATGTACGACCGAAAAATACCTAAAATGTACACCTAAAAGATATTAATGAGTGAACTCGGTAAATTCAACAATATATGACGTAACTACATAAAAATTGGTTCTTCCATCTTTCAATTGTTTCTGTATTTTTTTTACTGTAGATTATAGTTCTTAGCGACTCTGAATCATCCGAGTTTGACTCCTTTATTATAATCAACGAGCATCATTTTGAATTTATTTTGGAAACAAGCAGCCATTTTGGAAAATGGCCGCTATTTTGGTGACCTACATGGAAATTGAGGTATCTCTAAAATTTTATTTTGGCCATATCTTACTTTGTGCCAAGTGGCATTTTCCAATAAAAAAAATGCAGGGTTTTTTCGTGTACCACGTGGACTATAATTATTCACTTGGATTTGCGTCCCGATTGTTTCGTGTTGTTTGTGCAGTACTGCACACTTCTACCTCTGCGAAATTGATTAACATCGTTAAATTTGAAAAGAAAAATACTGAAAACAGAACAAACCCAAAGATTGCAATAATTAACATAATTATATTATTAAAGGGGCTAAAAACCCAAAAAATTATTTTTTACCACGTGATCTATAGCACAATACTACACTTAAATGACAGTTTAAACAATTATATCTTGTAACTGTGATTTAACATGATTTTTTTTTATCCAGAAATTTGCGAAAATTGGTGTTATGGAAAATTTCCTAAATCGGCTTTAACCTGCTTCTTTTTTGGTCCACATAGATACTAGAGCATAGTACCAATCTAAAATGCCCCTTTATAACATCGTGTCTTGAAACTGTGCCCAAATATTCCCTCAAACACGCAAAAATATGCATTCCAAAATCACATTCCATGTTGGTAATCAGCATATTTTGACCGAACTACTTGCCCAAATTACAATACAAAATATATAGAGAATTTACAGAAAATATGGCCAATATTTTATTGGATCAAAATCTCCAAGGTCACGGAGCATAAAGATCGTCCCCATGTTATTTCTTATGGGAGATTTTTGCCGATGGGACCTAGCTCGAAAAATTTCATGTTTGACAATTTTTTGGGAGGTCATGGTGGCCCCAATAATTTTTCTGTTAATTGCTAAATTCATAACTAGTTAGCCTGAATGAAATATATATTTTTAATTTAGCGGTTAAATACCCCTTTAATGAATAAATTATGTTAATGTGTTCTGTTTTGGATTGATGAGCAGCGGTGGGGGGAATGAGCTAATAGCAAACAGAAAATAGAAACTTGAAATTTTTCCTCTGCAATCTTTGTTAAGTATCTTTAATCATACAACAAAGACATTATTATCATGCGAGATTAGCAGCATGTGTAGTAGACTTGAATCAACGTTCTATTTAGCAAAGTGAATTTAATTGCAGCTAGCAAGTTGAAGGTTAGTATTCAGATAAAATACCACAAGCATTTCATAATATTCAAAGTAAGGAATGTAATTAGCGGAATTAGCAGATTCGAATAATTGGACGATGTCATATTACGGCAGGATGTCATTAACAGTCAGTTAAATCCGGATAGAACCAGGCAAGGATTCCTCGAATGTAAGTAACATTAGCAAGCACAGATTCCAAGAACTTGGTTACATTAAGACAATATCGCAAATACGTCATTTTTAACCAATCAGAGTAAAGAACGAGTTAATAGAGTCATTTAAATTAAACCAATCAGATTAAAGAACGAGTTGAAGGATTAACTATATAAAGCAGCAGTCAATAATTGAACCAAGTTCAGTCTTCAATCAGAGAACTGGAGGTAAAGAAGGAAGACAGAAAATCTTCCAAATTGCTTTATCTAGTTTGTTGGGATTTTACGTCGTTAAAGATTAAAAAATACTGCAGAAATATTAACACTAGTCATAGGCATGGACACATTGGACATAAAAGTTTAAACGATAGGGTCGAACTTCATTAAATTTTCAATTGAACGTGATCTTATATTTAATTCATGAAACGACATTATAGAACATCATTTTTAAATGCACACAATACTATGGGCGACACAGCAGCCCGTTGTAGCTACAAGGTAAGACTGTAAAGAATACTCAATCTCTGAGCGGAGTTTTGGGGAACCTTGAGCTGTAGAGATTCGGTACACCTTGGTTACTGCCATGCATTTACAAGTCCGTGCTAGACAGAGTGGCTTCGAGGACTGCAGGCAAGGTGTTTACGGAAACATATATCTTCCAAAAGATACTTAAAGGCAACCTTTGTTTCACAATGTAAACAAGAAGGCAAATTAAGAATATATCCAGATGAAGATATTGATGTGATAGCTAATCAGTACCTAGTAAGATGGAGCAAATAATTTGCGAACTTCCAAAAGCGGACATTAAACTGCGTTGCTACAGCAGCTGTGATCAAGTTTAGACTTGTCTTCTACGGCTGCGATCGCTGTGCACGCAGACGCGGGTGACACCCAACGGAAAAATGAGCAAAATGTATCACGTGAAATTCGAAGTATTAAAGCTATCAAGTTTCCAAAATATGTTTTAGAAAAGTCCATTCATGCACTCCATTACGGCTGCATATTATGTTCTGCATCCATCTTGTATGCTACTCAAATCAAACCCAATTTATTGAAGCTCCGTAAAACTTGATTTCTGCATGTTTTTTTTGTAAGTTGGCAGAGCGAAATATAATTTCGAAATTAAACGCAAAAATATTAAAAACGTATCACATCATTAACGCGAAACCATTATAGCTATCAAGATTCAAAAATATGTTTTAGAAAGGTATATTAATTATGATCTGCTGCATGCTATGCAATATGCTCTTTAAATCAAATCACATACAGTAATTTTTTGTAAGTGTGTGTGGCAAGATAAACCTTCATACGCTGTGCTCACTCGTCCAATAAGCTGTTATATAGTTTCATTCATAGCTGCAGACTTATCGAAATAACCAACAATTAATTTATAAGCCCATGGCAACAAAAATTGCTAGTGTATTCCTCCACCATAGGCAATTGTATGCTTTCTTCTGAAGACATCCCCTTGTTGCAAAACCGTCAACCTTTATTGCGAAGGGTATGCTCGTTAGGCTACTGCCTACTCCTGGCTGAACTAAATATGTTAAGGCACTCTGCATTATTTTTGTTTGTCTTCAATCTTGCAATCATTTGAGGTATTCCAAAACAATTCTTGTATTCGAAGAATCTGCACAATATTGTTTTAATCTAAGACGGTTTATGCAATTTCATAGATACAAATAACCTTGAGAGTTAAGCCATCAAAAATGATTTCTTATTCACATCGAAATTTTCAAGATTCTGTTTTGTTCCGTAACATGAATTCAGTATTAAACAAAATAACCCCGAAAGCTGTTTCGACAAAGTTTGCAAACATTATAAGGATCCGCTATCTTCATAGATGTATCCTAGATTAATGGTTGAAATGTTTCTTTACCGGCAGTAAGTGATGCTTACATACTGTGCACAGACCTCCATAGTAAGCCAAATTTGTCTTACATGCATCACTATCGTACAAAAATGCCAGGTTCAGGTCTTTATTAATTTTGAATTAATTTTGATATTGTTTGAAATATGTTTATATTACTTTGTATAAATAAATTTTAAATTCATATTTAGAGTTGTATTGACACTCATTGTTAGTCAATGTTCCTTATCTACCGGCATCAAATGTTCTTTGAATAAACGGACAAGTCACTGTGGCGATTTTATATGCGCCCAGCTTTCCTTCACCCCCTCCCAAATAAATTGAAAGGAAACATTTTTTCTTTAACTCTCCCTTTCTTTAATGTACTGCAATCATCAAAAACCTGAATGCGTTACTATTATGGCTCCGGCCTCAACGACTTTTATTCAGACCAGCCATATGCAAAGTAATCAATAGTGGCAACCACTGTTAAGGCATCAAACTTTTGTACGTGCTTGTGAGAAATAAGATACTCCTTTACGAACATTTGACACATTAGGCTAGCAATATTTATTATGATAGCCACATCGTTTCATAGTTTATCCATCCCTTTTTGATTTGTCAAATAAATTAAGGGTAGGCCTATTGAGCAAAAACACGTTCACTGCAAGTGGTGGCGAGAGGTGGTGTGGGCCTACGAAATGCCATAGATCAATCGGGAGTTAGCCTTATGATTCTTGGGCAAATGTGTTTCTCACAGCTGAAACCATGAACAAATACGACAAACACTTTATACGGACATTCTTACAACAAAAAATAAACTTAGGAGGCCAGATGTAAATGCATGTGATGTTGGTAGTCCTATTCCAATCTTATCTACAATATCTATTCTAATGTTGACAGGAAAAGTTATGTAGAATGACTTTGTGGAAATTATTAAGTTTTCGTACTTATGCCCAAAGAAATCACAGCTTTCCATCATTTTTACTTTTTATGGTTCTTCAAATGCCTCAATTATTTCATGTATTATGTTTTAACAAATTTGCCATGTATCTTTGGGGCAATCCAAAAGTCAAAAAAATAATCAATTATTGCATCCCTCGGCCCAATCATTGCTGTGATCAGTTTTTGACATGAACAATTTTAAATAATTATATAACTGATATAATTAAATATTAGAGTCAAGATTTTTTGGACTAAACTGTTATCAAGATTTGAACACAAAAATGAAGATTGAACACATGAATAAAGTTTCGCGTTCGGTGGTTTCTTCCGCGAAAGTTTTTTGATTATACTCCCTACTTTGCTGTTCCTAATTTTTGGTGAACCTCATATTCGTTTGAGTGGGATCGTCTGATCAGTTTTTATCTTTTCGTTTTTCTTATTTTTTGATTTTTTCTCTTCTTTTTTCTTTCTTTCTCTTTCTTTCTTTCTTTTTTCTTTTTCTTTCTTTTTCTTTTTCTTTTTTTTTCATTCCCCACCATATTTTATATTTGATTCATTCATTAAATGCATTTAATGTCATTTTTTTGTTACCAAAATTGTTGTATTTAATGCATTGTTGTTGTAATGCTATAATTTCAAATATTTACTTTAATGTAGTTTATTGTTGTTTCTGCATCTATGTAATTAGATTTATTTAGTTGTCCTCCTTTGTAAATCAGTTTTTATAACTGAATAGCATAGACGTTAAATAAAAAATAAAAAAAAAACATAATGTTGAACACGAAGGCATAGGCTGAAATTTTAACCTGGTTATATTTTAGCAAAACCTTAACGTCTTATTTTATTCTCTTATTCTACTCGACACCACTTCCTTTTAATTGGCCTGCCAACACAAATCTTCTGCCCTACACTCCAAAAAGGGGTGACTTAAATCAGTCACTAAGTCACACATTTAGACGGCATTTTAATCATTTAATTATACACGTTCAATTTTTTCAAACACTTTCATGGTTTTAAGACACAGTTCAAATCATTTGAGATTATTGGACGTTTAACTGACTGAACATGTGCCTATTTTAGTCATAATTTCGTGTTTAAAATTTAAAACACTTGTGTGCGACTAATAATGTGACTAAATTTTAACATTTTGCGTTTTAAACACGAAAATAGACATTAAATCAGACTTTTAAACGTTTTGAATTTTAGTCACTGAAATATCAGACACAGATTTAAACACTTATAAAAATGTTAAACACTTGGCCACAGCTTGCCTCAGGGCACAACACCCGTTATTTGCAGTCGAGGGGGCTTTTTGCTCGTCGACAAGAATGAGGTCAGTACTTCTTGGGGTTGTGGGCGTGTAGGATGTATCTATTGAATTGGGCTACGCTGCAACGCTGCCGTGTGGCGTCACAATGGCTTGACTTATGTGTTTTAGTGTTTTGGTGTTTTAGTATATAGGTAGGTACATGTGTTCGGTATCCGATAATCCACGTGTGCTGCTAATGACTGTACATTTGTAATCGTAGGTCGTAACGGGAAGTGAACTTGATTCGAGTGCTATTTTAGTGTTGAGGGCTTAGGCCTTATTTAACAATATAGTGTCGACTATATTATTAGTATTGTGAACGCATCACTAACTATCATTGTTCTTACCAACCAACCAACTAACGGCTCGTTTTTATAAATTAATTTTATAATACATAACGTCGTTTGTATACGAAACCGTCGCGATGGACCAGTGCGAACAAGCCGGGCTTGAGGGTGAGGTTTAGGAATGTAACGAGTGTTATATCCATGCGGTCGGAGCGCAACTTGAACTTACAGCGGGTGACATACTACGTTGCACGGTAACATGATCCCGTACACCATCCTCTATGGAAGGGGTGCTATATAGCAACAAGTTTTCTCAGCAGTGGTTTTACCGTTTAAAATCAAGTTCACTTCCCGTTACGACTTACGATTACAACTGTACAGTCATTCCCAGCACACGTGGATTATCGGATACTGAACACATGTACTTATAGGTATATACTTACGTTACACCAAGACACATAAGACAAGCCATTGTGAATTCACACTGCAGTATAAGAGAAAATGACATGTTTTTTTATCATGGTCGTGAATATTTGAAAAAACTAGATCCCATGCGACCAAAAGTGAACTCACATCTAGTTGAAACTGGGTGATTGAATATGTGTCTTAAATCAAACACCAACAATTAAAACACCTTTTGGTGTCTAAAATCAATCACCTTTAAATGCCTAAAATCCCGTTATTACTCTAAACCAAACACCAAAAAATTACTCATTTAAACACTTACAGATGTTTAAAATAAAACACTTATACGTGATTCAAATCAGGGTGCATGCTTTAAACACTAGTAGTGCTTAATTTAAAACATTTCATTTGTAGTATGTACCGCCTCCCCTTTTTTCTACTTTCGAGTGATTCCCGAGATGCAATAACAGGTAGTACTCTACACATGGGAAAGTTACTAATTATACTGCATAATTTAAGTAATTACCTTGATCTTGATACACAGCTGGACACGTGGACGGATTCAGAACAGATTGGTTCAGATCATATAGCTGCATGGTAGGCGTCGTCTCTATTTCAGAAGCTTGGAGACCAGTCCATTTAGAAGTAGATAGCAACGGTTGTGGTGCAAAACGCGTCTCAGTTGGTCTGGTTGACATATAATGAACGTTGGTTCCACTCCAGTTTGGACCAGGTTGCAATGGAGGTGGTGCACGGGACACTCGAGGTGGTCTGGTAAGAGCATTATTAGGAGAGGAACCAGTCCAGTCAGGACCAGGCAGCAATGGAGGTGGTGCACGGTACGTTTGAGGTGGTCCGGTGGTAGCATTATTAGCAGAGGAACCAGTCCAGTTAGGAAGACGCAGCAATGGAGGTGGTGCACGGTACGTTTGAGGTGTCATGGTTTCATTATGAAGGTCCAGTCCAGTTGGGAAACCAGCAATGAGGTGGTTTACGGTCGTTGAGGTGGTCCTGGTAGCAAATTATCAGAAGAACTAGTCCAGTTAGGACAGGCAAGAGTAAGTGGCGTACGGTACGTTTGAGATGGTCTGGTGTTAGCATTATTAGCAGAGGATCCAGTCCAGTTAGAAACAGGCTGCAATCGAGGTGGTGCACGGTACGTTTGAGGTGGTCCGGTGGTAGCAATATTAGCAGAGGATCCAGTCCAGTTAGAAACAGGCAGCAATGGAGGTGGTGCAGGGTACGTTTGAGGTGGTCCGGTGGTAGCAATATTATCAGAGGAACCAGTCCAGTTAGAAACAGGCTGCAATCGAGGTGGTGCAGGGTACGTTTGAGGTGGTCCGGTGGTAGCAATATATAGTCCAGTAGGAACCCATAGGTTTCTCGAGTGTGGGAAATATCAGGACATGACATCAGCACGGGGTAACAGGAAGGATGGCATCTGCCACTCTTCATTATGTTGTTGCACTGATGAAGCATACTGACTAGCCGTGTTTGTACTCCCCAACGTGAAAGCTGGGGGGTCGTACATCATCTGGAGATTCTGAGTGTTTATTTCATTGCGTAGATGCACTTCGCTGTTGGTACGATCTGGTACATGAAGTGCTGGATATTGAATTTTATGAGACGATGGCCTTAGAAAACCACTGCTCAAGACACTAGTGCCAGATGCTTCATGACTTGAAGCCGTATGCTTGCTCAACTTGTTCTTCAATAATGATTCCCGCACGTAATAATGGATACTGTCTATGGCTCGAGACAGACTTCCGTCACAGTAATCTGAAAGTAAGTATTTAATTAGATTCTGGAAAACTAAACAAACGAAGAAATTTGATATGAAATCCTGAATAACTAATAAAGAGTCTTGGATGAGCATGAGCAAACCAGGCCTTGACTCAGAATGCAAAGGATTAGTCTGGATAAGTCGGAAGTTCCATCGTTTTCTATGGGATTGTGGTTTGCACCGAAAAGTCAAGTAAGAATTTATGTATTGCACGATCAGAGCATAGTTTTCAAATATTATTTACTTTTTGTAGTGAATCGTAAATATGCCACCGAGCAGGTAGTAGTGAGTACCCAAGCTTTGTAGGAGACAATTATTTGAAATGTTTAAAATGTGTTCATGTCACGCCTTGCGCTTAGTTTTGGAAAGAACCTCCCAAAAATTCAAATTTGTGAGGGGAAAAATTGTAGGTCTACTAATGATCCAGAATGAATGTGATATGAGCTTGATTTACTAATGAAATTAATTTTTAATGAACAGTTAAAAATGTAAGAAAAGTTGTCCCAAGCTCATCAGATAAAATAAACAATACAACACAATAAACAACAATAAAAACACAATAGCAATATGGCGCCGATACCACAATTTCCTTAGCATTTTATTGTCATTGAAACAACCAAGTCTCTTCATATAAACCAAATAATTAATAGTGTAAGCCGGAACGAGTTAGTGTCTCTCACACGTCATTTGAATACGGGAGTTTGCATGTTTGACACAGTAATTGGGATATATCTTTGAGGATTGTTTTGATATATATAAAGTCTTCTCCTTATGCATATCATTCGAGTCTCAAGGCCTTTCTTGGTGCTATAATCAAATTGACAATGTGTATATAGTGGGCTAAGGTTTATGTTGGGTCAGCGTTGACAGATATAAATTTGGGGGGCATTTACAAAATAAGCATGCATATAGACACCCAAAGATTGGGACGTTTATAAAAACGAAGAGTCAATCAACAGATAGCTTAAATTTGATATCCATAAAAAAAGGGGACGATTTAAGAAATTCTTCATAACTACAATTTTATAATACTTTCATTGTGAAGGGAGATACGATAAATGCCAACATTCAGCACTTACCCTCAAACTTAAGGCAAAAAGCTTCAGGCAGGGGTTCTATAGAAATGTGATGAGTTTTAAATGATATCAAACGAGTTTTAAGTATCGGCATTATTTAAAAAAAATATATATATAATGTTATAAATAACAAAATGTACAAACAATCGCGGGCAAAACAACAATTAAATACCTGCTGTACCACAAAATATTTCCACGAGAAAATAAACATAATAGTTGATTACCTATGAGTTTCGCCAAGGATTTCTTGTTCGTATTGGGACACAACCGAATTAGTTTCTGGAGGTTTTGGTTCCTTCGAAGTTTGATCTGACTCTTGCTAGCTTGATTTTTCTCACTCGGCGGTAATTTGCGCTTGTACGCACGCTTTTTTCTCTTCTGAGATGCGTTCTTGGGACTGCATTCTGCATCTTGAGGAACTGGCTCCATGCTACTCTTAAAAGAAAAAATTGGAAAAGTTAGCCAGAATCCATAGAATAAAGGTTTTAATATGAGTTTTTTGAGGTGCATCATAACAATTAACAAGCAACAATAGAAACCTGACAATAATCACCTACAATGCGTTCAAAAAGCACTTGAAGAATAAAAAGAGCCCACGGATACTAAAAACTTTTAAAAAGGCTCATCCATCAACACGACTAAAAAAAGCGTTCGCGAAGCGGCCTAGTAACTTAACATGAAACTCTTAAATAGACCTCTCGCCCACCGCAACCGAAGCAACCTCGCAAATTGCCAGAATGTTTTTTAACGAGTTGAGCAATATTGACACTCGCATATTAGACTAGGCAACTTTCAGCCTATACGTCATGCAGAAGCATAGCTTATAACAATTGGGCAACATACGTTTTAAGACTAATTTCACCCTGCAGAATCCGAATATCTCTGTTGCCACGCCGAATTTTGGCCCGAAAACCCAGAATTTAAGATGGTGGTCAAGATTGCGTCGTTTTTTCTATTTCGAATACCTTGTTACGTATCTTTAATGTCAACAATGTCAATCACTAGATGTTTTTGGATGAGCGAACCGAAGACTTCAATTTCACTTACGTAACCCCAAGAAAAATAGCTCGGGTGTTTTGTTTTTTTGTTTTGTTTTTTTGTTTGTTTTTCTGTCTGTTTGTTCGCTCTTTACCGGGCAAACGGCATATGCGATCTTGATGAAAATTGGAGGGGACCTTCGAAATCTCTGAACTTAGACTTGCCACGTTTTTGGGATCAATCGAAGAAATATTTCTCTACCACTCCAACTCCCACTATCACTGCCACTGCCACTGCGACTGCCACTGCCACTGCCACTGCCCTACTACTACTACTACTACTACTACTACTACTACTACTACTACTACTACTACTACTACTACTACTACTACTACTACTACTACTACTACTATAAAACTATCGTTTGAAACTTCTGTATACCCTGCTAAACTAAAAACATCAATTGTGAGGCCAATATTTAAAAAAGGAGATCGTAGGAATTTCAATAATTATCGGCCCATATCGATACTTTCTACTATTGATAAAATATGTGAGCGATACGTTAATACGGAATTACTAAACTATCTGAATAGGTACAAAATTTTAACGCCGTGCCAATTTGGTTTTCAAAAAGGTAAAGGGACGGACATGGCTTTAGATGATTTTTCGAATTACATTAATGGTCAACTTGATAAAAATAAATTTGCACTTTGTGTTTTTGTAGATTTTGCCAAAGCTTTCGATACGGTAAATTTGGACATTTTACTTGAAATGTTAGAAAAAGCCGGTGTTCGGGGGCCAATTCTTTCATGGTTTAGAATTTTTTTAACTGAACGCGACATTATAGTTAAAATTGATGGTGAATTTAGCAGTAATTATAAAATTAAATACGGGGTGCCACAAGGCTCAATTTTAGGACCAACCCTTTTTCTTTTATATATTAATAGTATGCCAAATGTGTTTAGATATTGTAAGGTATATTTATACGCAGATGATACTGTGTTGGTAATCACGCATTACGACTTGCTCGTAGCATTAACACAATTAAAACAGGATCTCATTTCATTTCAAAAATGGCTTCATGACATGGGTCTAGTTGTAAACTTAGGAAAAACTAACATAATGTGCATTCATGCGCCCAACAAACTAAGTGACGTTAAGATTAATGTACAGTGGCACACCGCATTGTGTCTAAAACAGGTTGTTCTACCCGTCGTAAATTCTAACATTCAAATGTTTAATATTCCGTCATTGTGTAGTTGTCCGTCAATTGTCGAGGTTAAAAAATACCAATACTTGGGAATTGTGGTAGATAACACTTTTTCTTTTAAATTACACGTGGCAAAAATTTTGCAAAGTATTCGAATATCGTCTTTCTATATTTTTCAAATACGTGACCTATTTCCTCTTAATATTTTAAAAATGGTTTACTATGCCATTGTTCATTCATATTTGTCGTATGGAATAACTGCTTGGGGATCGGCGTCTACACTCACTCTGTCTCCTCTGGAAGTAATGCAAAATTCTATTGTGCGCTCTTTGTTTTGCTCAACAAATGTTGTTAAAAATTATAACACTATTCAAACTTACAAATATTGTAACATTCTGCCGGTGCAGCAAATGTATTTTTATTATTTTATTATTAAACACCTTTTCAATATCAAGTCTGAAAAGTATAAAAGTACGTACCATACACGGAGTGGAAATGATTGTATGTATGTGGTTCCACGTGTGTACACCAACTACGGTTTGCGTTGCATACATTATGCTGTACCGGCGTTATGCAATGAATTGCCTGAAAATGTCAAAAACGTTCATACCTATGCAAAATTAAAGGAAAGTTTAAAAGATTACATATTTAAAAAAATTGAAAAATAAAAAGTTACGTTGTGTTTAATAACCTCCATGATTCACCTATTTCAATCGTTAAAAAATAATCGTTAAAAAATAATGAAATATAGTCGAATTGTGGTTGTGCGTGTCGTGGTGCTCGAACTGTCATCATGTTTAAATGTAAAATGTGCTATTGTGGTGATGTTTTGATCATGGTTTTTTTATGGTTGTGGTGTAATTTGGTCTTTAAAAAAAGCTTAATCAAAGCCTTGCAGCTGTTTCTTTGTTTAGGGTGTGTTACTTATTTATTACAATTAGTATTATTATTTTATTTATTTATTTTTTTGTTTGTTTTATTGAATTTTGTTGTATCTCAATTTCATTCTAGGGAATATTTAAATTCAATGTTGCCGTATTAAAAAGAAATAATCAATTTAATTTAATTTTGTTTGTCAAGAATGCATAACTGTCATGGAAATATCATCTGTATTGACATAGGAACTGGATTCCAAGGGATTGATTTATTGTATTACTATGTACACATGTATAAAAAGATTTGAACCTGCAGATAAGCTGTTTTGTAGCTTCGCAGGACAATCGATTGTATCTGTAAATAAATTGTTCAATAAAGGCAACTTAAAAAAAAAAAAAAAAAAAAAAAAAAAACTACTACTACTACTACTACTACTACTACTACTACTACTACTACTACTACTACTACTACTACTACTACTACTACTACTACTACTACTACTACCACTACCACTACCACTACCACTACCACTAGCACCACCACCACCACCATGTATGCATGTATGCATGTAGACTTTATGGTAGAGTTCGAAGAAATGTTTTAAATTAAATTTACCTAAATAATAGGCCTAGATGTGCGATTTTCAAAAGAAATAATGTTCCGATTACATTTCAAATATTGACAGGACTATGGTACAAGATTAATAAAGAAATAGGTACACTTTTTTAAACGCATTGCGAAACCCTCTAAATGTACACATGCACACACTTATCATGATACTTGTGGGTCCCGTGTGCAATTTTTTTATAGAGTATTGGGAGTGGTATCATTTTCATCCTTATAAATTAATGTAGAATCAGAAATGTGATGGTGGGGTCTCGGACCTGCGACTGGAAGGGGAAATCAACCCCTAAATATTTTTAAATTGAGATTTTTCAAAATCGGTGTTACTAACATTTTTTCTTTGAAATAACTATTTGTAGGTTCTAAATGGTAAGTGGTATGCATATAAATTTAAAAATTTAAAATTCCGCCATATTGGATGAAATTTGAGTTTTTTCAAATTCGGTTTTACTTAAAAAGTTAACTTGAAAATACTATTTCTAGGTTCCTAATGTAAAGTGGTATGCATATGAATAAAACAATAAAAAAACGCCATATTGGAATCAAAATGCCAGAAAATATTTTTTCGCAAAATTGTACATGCTTGTGGTGTATCGAAATCAATGAATTTTATGCCCCATTACTTAATGTTTTAGGCTCTAGGTCATCACCAAACGGCGATGTTCTTGACTTTGAGTTGATGACATTAGAGATGTGACATTATAGTCCGGAGTCTATACATTAATTTGAGCCCAAACCAAGGACAAATTGCAACAGAAGCGAATTTGGTATTGATGGATTCGGAAAAAATCCGTTTATAATTCAAAAAAAGTTCTCCGAAATTCGCATAGGGTGGGTGGGTCTAATTACCCGATTAATAGGAAACAAATTAATTTTAATTTGAAATTTTTTTATTTTTAAAACATATCATGTATGGTATGTAATGAAAGCTTATAAATTGTACATTTCAGAAAAAATGTATAATTTAAAAAAAAATGTGCTGTGCAGTCATCAAAGGTCATGAAAGGTCAAACTATGTTTCTCATAGAACTCTTAACATTATTTATGTTGTATGTGTATTTTTGAGTATATGGATATCGTACAATTAGCGCATAGCTGTCTACCATAATTAAGTATGCACAAACTAATTAAAAATGTCAAACCTAATGGGTCAAAGGTCAATCAAAGGACAAAAACCTAATAATTTTAAACGGTTAATAATTATTAGATTACAATTTGACAATCAATCAAATGATAGATAGATTTACGTCTTTCAATAGTAGGCATGACAAACAAAGAATAAAAAACAATAAACAATACACAACTATAATCTATGAAGTAGGTAAACCCTATTTGCATCCTACTACAAGGAACGCCATGCAAATGGAAAATCCATAGAATGTTGGGGATTTCTCGTTTCCACGAACTAGCAAATATTGTTTGCCATGATATCGGAAATTCCAAATTAGTTTCAGACGAACATAGATTATTATTGTTCCTCAGTTGACATTCACATCAGCAAGTAGTCGGGTGCACTCATCAATTTGAAATGCAAATTTACTTCACTGATTGTACACTGCCGTAATGCATCGTGTGTGTGTTTTTTGTGAGATTTCTTTAAACAATGGTGAAAATATCGTTTCTTTGCGAGAGAAGGGTGCAAACAATATAAATGTGATAAGTGAATCAAGAAATAGTTCCATTAAAGTGGATGTGGGACAAACAGTTCACACATCGTGTCGTCAACGTTTTATTGATACCAAACGTCATTCTACAAAAGAACCTAAATCGGGCAGTTTTCAAGCAAACATTTGTGGTCCAGCATTACGTTCAGCAAACCACACATTTGATTACAAAGATAAGTGTTTTTTTTTGTGGTCAGCCCAAGGAGCTGAAAGGTGCGGGAAATGTTAATATCGAAGTATTTACAGTTCGTTGTGACAGTATTAACGAGAGTTTGCGAGCTGTATGTGATTCTCGCAACGACGAGTGGTCCCATAAAGTTTGCGGACGTATTAATTTTGTTAGTGATCTGCATGCTGCTGATGCTGTTTACCACCAGGTTTGTAGCGTCAACTTTAGGACTGGAAAAAACTTACCAGCACTTGTAACGTTGCCTTCAACTACAAATGAGATCAACACACACAAAGGTAGGCCAACCGATTTTTTAAGACGTGACGCATTTTTGAAAACAATGTCACATTTTCAAGAAAATGATGATGAACAGACGACCGTTCAAGACCTTATTTATAAAATGCAAACTTATTTGGAGGGTACTGGATGTGAAGCCTATTGTTTCAAGTTCATGAAACAGAAAATTCTAGAGTATTTCGGGCCTACAGTAATTATTACGGATCTAGATGGAAAAGAAAATGTGGTTACTCACATAATTAACGCCAATGTTATCTTAGATAACTTTTACCGCACTGCTAGAAGTGAGGACAAAGAAGCAGACAAAGCACGTATCCTTAATACCGCAGCTAAATTAGTAAAGAGTGAAATACAGGCGATGCAATGTAATTCAGATCATTTCGTTCCCATTGATAGCCTGCATTCTTTAGATGTAAACATGGAATACCTCCCCCAATCATTGCGACTTTTTCTCACGAATGTCATAACAGGAAACAACACAGCATTAAAAATTGCATCTTTGGGTCAGGCAATTATGCAAGGGGCGCGGCCAAGAACATTACTTTGTCCTCTTCAAGTAGCACTGGGAATACAATTACATCATGTTTTCGCGTCTCGATTTCTTATTGAAACCCTGAACAGACACGGATTTAGCTGCGGATACAAAGAGGTGCAAAACTTTGAACGCAGTGCAGCTGTGACTCAGGGTGTTGATCTCGAAGTCCCTGCGGGAAGTGTAATGCAGTTTATTGCCAACAACGCAGATCACAACACACAGACTCTTGACGGGCATGGGACATTCCACGGTATGGCAATTGAAGCTGCTATCACATCTGCAATTCAATTGAATAAATTGATGCCTAGGATATAGTCTTCGTGCGAGGAAATATTGATCTCAAAAATAGACATCAAATTCTATAAATCACTGCCTCCTCAGCCAATAATCTATGAACACATTCCTTTTATCAAAGTAGACGATCCTAGCTACTATCTCGATGTGCTGTGGAAGACTTCATGGCTTCTCAAAACTCCAAGACCAGGATGGCAAGGCACTATGCAAATGGTTCTGAAAGAAGAGCACCCAGGCAAATCATCATTAATCATGTTCCCAATGATTGATATGCACTCCAGTGATCCTACGTGTGTTTACTCGACATTGTTGTTCGTACAACACCAAGCAAGTCGATACAACGCAACACCAGTGCTTACATTCGACCAACCTCTCTGGTTTAAAGCTACTACAATCATAAGAAACGAACCAGAAAATAGTCGTCTGAAGTCTGTGGTTCTGAAATTAGGAGGTTTCCACATGCAAATGAGTTTTCTTGGTGCTATAGGACATGCGATGTCAGGCTCAGGCTTGCAAGAACTCCTTGACACGATATATGCCAAAAACACAGTTACTCACATCCTCAATGGAGATGCTTTTTCTCGAGCGATTCGCAGTCACTTTTTGGTCGATGCAGCTCTGAACGTATTACTGTTGAAATCAGTGTTTAACGGTTATGATCAGCTCAATGAAATACAACAAACAGAAGCGATGGACATTGATGATGAGGATCTTGTTGAAGTTGCTGTTTTGTATGAAGGTTTGATGTTAAGTGCCGTGTCGGCGGAAGAAGCAGTCTCTGCAGATGTACTTCATCGTATCGACAAGAGAATGCTAGATTACAAGAATTCTTTGGCTCACAACCGTACTTCTGCACTTTGGTTGCAATACATGAGTATGGTTGACATACTAAAAAACTTCATAAAAGCCGAAAGAACTGGAAACTGGCTACTTCATTTAAAGTCAGTGCAAGAAATGTTGCCATTCTTTGCATCTCTCAATAGAAAGATGTATGCAAAGAGCGCGAGATTGTATTTACAACAAATGGTTCACCTGGAGGATGAGCACCCTGAGGTTTATAAACAGTTTAACGATGGTCTTCATGTGATCAGAAGGACAGATCGGTATTGGGCAGGTCTATCGTCCGATCTTGTTATTGAACAAACTGTGATGAAAAATATGAAATCCCGCGGTGGTTTGACAAGAGGACGTGGGATGACGGAAATGCAGAGAAATATCTGGACAGCGGCAATGCCGAGTTGTTCTGAGGTTCATGAGTCAATGCAAAACCTGACTCGATTGATGTACACAATTTCGGATCAACACAAGGAGTCGTCCCCAGCCAGACAAGAAAGAGACAGAAAGGACACTCAAACACTCTTGTCATTTTTAACTGACATGAATCCGTTTGAAGGGGACAAATGTCTGCGTAGCATATCTTCCGGAGTTGTGGCCCATGACAAGGTCAATGTTGACAAGGCAAAGGAAATCGGATTGGCAATAATGCAATCTATGACAAATGTTGACGCTCTGACATATACTTTCCTAAAGAAGGATCAAGCTGTTACTCTGACGTCAAAATCCAACCTGAAGATTGATGGTGAACGTATCAATGTTGACCCCCAACTATTGTTTCAACGTTTTGTACTCGCTGCTAAATCAGGACAAGATAACATATCTGAAGCATTCCAGTTTGAGCTGTGCAGCCAGCCATCTTCTCTGTTTGAGTCGTCCGGATTTCCACTAGAAGCAAACAAGCCGAATATTGCTGAAGCCATGTGGAAACTAGCTCAACAGTGCACCACACTTCCAAGTGAACAGGGATATGTTTATGTTCTTGATGGTGGTGCTTTGCTGCATCGTGTGGTCTGGCAAGCACAAGCAACGTATAGCGCCATTCTCCAGTCGTATGTGTCGTATGTCAAGAATAATTATGGCAATGCAACTGTGGTATTTGATGCATATGATGAGACACCTAGCACCAAAGACGTGACCCATTCGAGACGATCGAAATGCGTTGGTGCGACGATTTGTTTCGAAGAAGAAATGAACATTCCACTTAAAAAATCACAGTTTCTGGCAAACTCGTCAAATAAACAACGTTTTATAACAATGCTTGCTTCCAAATTGTCTGCGAATGGTTGCAATGTACTCCATGCACAGGGTGACGCTGATCTACTTATAGTTCAGAAAACCATAGAATCAGCACAGACTCTTATAACTTTTTTGATAGGTGAAGATACAGACTTACTTATATTCTTGTGCCATCACATCAAATCAACAAATAAAGACGTCATCTTTAGATCCGAGGTGAAACGGACCATGAAGAAAATGCCTAGGGTATGGAATATCAAGAGCACTGTTGAAACTCTCGGTCACCGCATCATAAACCACCTTCTGTTTGCGCATGCATTTCTAGGATGTGACACAACTTCTAGAGTGTATGGTTTTGGAAAAGGCTCCATTATCAACAAAATGCAAACATGCGATTCTTTCATTAAAGAGGCTGCAGTCTTTAGCCAAGAGCAGATCGCAACTCATCAGATGATTGCAGAAGCAGGAGAGAATGCATTACTGATTCTCTATAACAGTCGAAATGGTGAAAATCTTGACGATCTTCGGTATAGACTCTTTTGTGAAAAAACAGCTAGTAGCAGCTTGCACGTACGCCCTGAGCAGCTTCCCCCTACTCAGTCAGCAGCGAAATATCATTCGTATCGGGTGTACCACCAAGTGTGTGCCTGGAAGAACATTCAACTAGATGCCCAGGACTGGGGATGGACTTTGAAGAATGGAAGACTTCTACCCATCACGACTGACAGACCTCCAGCACCACAACATCTCCTCGATGCCATACGATGCAACTGCAAGACCGACTGTCACACCATGAGATGTCCGTGCAGGAAGCAAGGTCTGAACTGTTCAACTGCCTGCAGACAGTGCCAAGAACTCGGCTGTTCGAACAAACCCAGTCTAGAAGTGGATTACAGCGAGGATGAGGACGACGATAATGCAGTTGATCCCCCGTAAACAAGTAATATATAACGAACCATTTGTTGGTAATTAATCACTTGCATTTTTAATTTGGCCATGCCAATCTGATTTAACTTTCGCTACTTGAATCTAAAATAAATATTTAATATTTAGTGATTTGTATGACCTTTGACCTATGACCTTTGCCACATTATGTTACTTTTCCCTATTTGATTACGTATTACAGCTATTTGCTCTTGTATGATATCCCTATACGCAAACATATATGAATGTATCAATAATACTATGAAAAACATAATGTGACCTTTTATGACCTGTGATGACCTTAAGTTTCATTTTTTAAATTAACTTAATTTTTTATGAAAAGTAGATTTTATGAGCTTTCATTACATACCATACATGACCTATTAAAAAATAAAAATAATTTTTATTAAAATTAATTGCTGTTTCATTGATAAGGTAATTAGACCAAATCACCCTATGCTACTTTTGGAGAACTTTTAGTATGTTATAAAGGGATTTTTTCTGAATTCAGTGATACTAAATTCGCTTCTGTTGCAATTTGTCCTGGGTCATTTTTGATAGACTCCGGACTATTAATTAATATGGTATTCGAGGAAACAAGAGAATAAGTTTGTATAGCAGTTTTTTTAACTGAATAGGATAGACGTTAAATTAATAATAAATAAATAAATAAATGTAGATAGCGCGCGCGTTCGTCAATATGGCCGCTCGTTCGGGGGTAGTCTAGCAGACAGCATAGGCGCAATACATGTATTAAAGTTGAAAACATTGTGTTTGAACGCATATTAAAAGTGGTTTTACGCTTAAAATGGAAGTAAATACACTTAGTTAGTATTCGAGCCATTATGGATTGGAGAAAGATCGCGGACATTTTACATCATCTTTGTGGTTGCACAGGCAATGATGGCAAAACTATGAATGTGTGGCCTACAGTGATGTGACAGGCTGTTGGTCAGCTGTATGAATGCGTAGACGTGTGTTTTGGTTTTATTTAATAAAACCAAAATAACACGGCCAAATGGTTTAATAAATCATATTCTCCCATTTGCTTTAAAAATAACACAGTTAATACTATTCTTACTTCTTAGTCACTTTTCACTAAAAACTTGCCGATAAAAACAAGCTTAAACGAAAACAATACTTGCAATTTGAAAAAAAAAAGTGATGGCTTCTGATTAAATTGTGCTGGTATTGTGTTTCCACTTTTTTTAACTTCTGCAAGAGCAATCACTAGGTGGTATTTGCGAGATAAAAACTGGGGTGACTTAATGCACGTTTTATTGCAATATACTATGGATATGGATTTTATTTTTAAGTAATACGATTGATTATATCACTGTATTGCAATGCGAGAATTGCGAAAATTCAATAAAAACAAAACACCACTTTTTACAATTTCCAAAACGAATTTAGGGGGAAAAACATACACACCTCTATGAATGCGTATAGGGCCTACGGTCACTTGCACTTTCAAAAAATGCATTGACAAACTATTTCACATCGTAATAATTAAGACGCCATTTGTGTTATGTTCATGAAGTGCGATTCACTTCACATAACACTTTCCACACTTGTATTATCTTTGACGTAGAATTGCGTCTGCGACGAGGCCGAAAGTAATGAAATCATTTGCTGAAAAATATATGTCTAAATAGAACGGTAAAAAAAAAAAAACGAGCGAACGTAAATTTGAACTGACGACCTTTCGCATAGAACTTTAACGCGCTACCACTTCGCCACAATGCACATTGATATTTAGAACTAGTAGCCTATATGTTAGGTGGTATCGTCGATGACAGTACGACGAATAGTGCATAATTATTCGTAAGGCTGCTTACGATTGATTTTACACTCAGTAATAAAAAATCACAGCCTTTAAAAGCTCCGCGCAAAGCTATTTAAATTCACATTAAAATACTAACACTTGTAGCCGCGTAGGCCCATTAAAGTGTCCGTCCCACGCCAATTATTATAAAAAGTGAAGGCCTAAATTACAAATAGATGTAGGTACCGAGTAGGACTACTGGGCCAAATATTTATAACTGTCATAATGATCTTATATTGGCGTAATTGAATTTTATGTAGGATATTCCTAGTTTGACAGTGTCAGGACTCAGGACACCGGCTAGACACACCAAGAAGGTCAATCAAAAAGTTTATTTTACCACAAAAATTGTAAACGTTTTAATGTTACCCCACCTTTAAACGTTGTGTGCATAATATAAAATTGCCAGAAAAATAACTCGACGGTAGTATAAGCCTATTACTCAGCAGAACAATGCTGTTTGAGACCACGAAAGTGCAGACTGCAGACACCATGTGTTTATAGTGATTGGTTTCGCTATTAACAGCACCCTTTTCCACTCATTCCTCATTTTGTATCATTCGGAAATAAATGAAAGTATATATCATCTGTTTTCTTTGACGAGCACTGTGGCACCGATCATTATTTCTTTGTGGGTTAGGTCGGGATATATCTGAGAAACCCCTACCTCTTGCTTGTTGTTCCGCGATCAGTACCCCCGAAATAATAGTTCGCGGTTCGACCACGTGGCTGCGCTAGTGTTCCTTGTTTTCTCGAATTGTGGTTATTCTTAGTACATGCGACACTGTCACATGACGGAGTCAACCGTAATCCCCCGTGAGTGTACGCACTTAGGAAACCGTGAAGCCGGGTCGAGCACTGTGCGCAAGATCAGCAAGATTCCAAAATTGTAATTAGAGTCGATCATCGTACATCTTGGCACGTCAATACAGGAGTTTCAAGGGTATAATGTCCTCTGTTGAATCTAAATACAGTTCATGTGCCTTTATCTACCAACTAGTGTGCCTGCAATATTATTTATATGTTGTTTTTTTAAATATCAAGAACATTATTGCGAACTCTCCCAGCGATGTCAATTAATCTTCGATTTGAAATGTGCTTATAGCCGTTATTGACCCAAAAAGCAAAATATGACCGATTTCGATCAACACGTTACATTCGTAGTAATCAGGGGAACATATCAAATGATTTGAGTCCACCTCAGGATATATAAATCGCATATCCAACGTGTCACTGCGCTACATGCAAAATGCGAAATTTGAGCCTTTTTTCATTTGTATTCCCACAACCAGAAGCACCTAAATATACCTTCCCCGAAATATATCATTGTATCTTGTGCATTACAAATCAGAGCCATTGCAACCTCTCCCAAGGCCGAGGGACTTTTGATGTTTGTCGATGCCGTTTTTGCCGATTTTAAATTCTCACATTCAAAAGCTACCATTTGTAGTGTCCTGATTTATTAGAACTTATCTTTTGTGCTTTAATTATCAAGAATTTTTGTCACATCTCCCAGCAATATAAGTCCATAAGTCTTCAATGTGAAAAATGTGCATTTATTGCCGTTTATTACTACAAAAGGTAAATTCTGCCAATTTCTGATGTACCATGTTACCTTTGTAGAAATAAGGGGAACATTACGAATGGTTTGAGTCCATTCTCAGCTTGTTCGACTGATCGAACATACAAAAACGCATATCCAACGTGTCACTGGTCGGCCCCCAGTCCGCCACTGTGCCAGTAGTGCCATATGGCAATTTCATCTTGGCACCATCGAATCAATCAATCAATAAGGTCTAATAAGTAACTGTGTCAAGTGGCTTGCTTCTAGAATGAAATGCTAAGTTCACCCCAATCTGTGTTCCTTAACCCTCGAACTAACAGGTCCAGAGTTATCTAAGATTTGTTCTGATGGATTGGCACCACGTATGATGAGAAAGGGAGAGGTTCATCATGAGGTATCCAAAGCAACATCAACTCGATACTAGAAAAATGTGACTTCCATTTCCATGGTGGAATGTCTAGGCAATTTCATTAATCCTTTTACTTATGGTTGCAACGATTTAGTCAATCTGGTAACAATGACACTGTTGCTCCAGCTGAAGTTATGTATGATGACTGTGCAATGACCTTGGTCTAGCGCACTATCAGTAATTGAAGCGTGGGCCGGAAGAACGTTTTTATTAACATTTTAACATTTTATTATTATTATGTATTATATTTATTATTACATTAACAAATTAACATTAGCGATGTGAAAATATTTGCGATACAGCCAACGTTGTTTGGCAATAAAAAGTGAATGCTAAAAAATGTATAAGTTATCCAACGTTCTTCCATCCGATGTAAAAATTGTATTGTTGTTAACGAATATTTTGGTGGTCCATCAACATGTTTTTTTTTAATTAATGTTTTGGGATAAATTGTATATCCAACGTTCTTCCGGCCTTCGGTTCATTCGTTCGTGATCGTATCATTGATAAAGACTGTTTATTTGTGGGATAGAGTTCCACAAAATAAGTTGAGACTTTGTTAGACTATGGCGAAGAAAGTAAAAGTAAAAACCAAAGAGGATGTTGTTCAGTTAAAAGAAGACATGAAGCTTTTCAGTCGTCTTGTTGTTCCATGGCGTTCTCGACCAAAAATAAATCTAAAAGAATGTATTGGGAAATACGAGCTATCTGCAGTTCCACGCAGTATGCTTGGGAATGATGGGACCATGAACCACGGACCACGGACATAGGGGGCTTCAATGTGATTCTATGATTCCAAAATAATTGATCTTTTATGTCATTTATTATTTGTTCGACTGTACCAGGTAATTGCAAATAGAAAATAGGTTAGTGGAGAGGCCGTAATAATAGAAGACAAAAATTAAATGTGTATAGCACTTGTACAACAATTTGTATTAAATATTATATATTATGTTTATTAATTTCGTCATTGTTCACTAACTTATTAATTATTTACTGAATTTATTACATTGCATAGTCTCAAAATAAATCTATAATTTCACAAGTCCACAAAGCACACAAGCCGTGTTGTGGCTTTGTGGACTTGTGAAATTATTGATTTATTTTGGTTCGTTGGTTTTGTATAATTGATCATTGTATGCCAGTGATGCTCTTTGCCATATACCATTTTATAAAAATACGAAAAACTATTGATAAATTACAATTAACACATTTTTAAAACTTGACACAGGTTATATTTTATTTTTATATTTGAACGATATTAATAAATAATATATATATAATAAATAAAATATAACCTGTGTCAAGTTTTAAAAATGTGTTTATTGTAATATATCCAGGTTAATAAGTAGTGCATTGTGTAAATATTGATAAATTGTTATACTATAATTATACAGACTAAATTGTCTTCATTTCTCGATTTGGTTGGTCGGGAAACACTCCCGTAGGTGGAATTGTTAATATGTAATACATTATTCAGAAATTACAAAATCCATCCCGATCGGGGTTCGTACGCGAGTCTCTTACATTCCAGGTAGACGCCTTAGCCAACTAGACCACCGAGACGGTAACTATTTAACTTCTGAATTTGTAGTTGCATTATACATCTGCACAGTACTGCAACGAATATCTTTTGCCTGTGACCTGACCAAACAATATTATTTATAATTAAATCAAAGGTGTAAGAGTTTCGGGATATTTCGCCGCGTCGCGAGTAAACATTGTACGTACCTCGACGTTTCGTTACCTCTGTGGGTAACATATTCATGAGAACTGAGGCTGATTAGTTTGTTTCACCCTCAGCTGAACACTCCTCCGTGGCGGTGTCTTCTGATTGGCTGGGGTGGCACACGTGGTGGAGTGGGGGTAGTTTTCTCCCCTGGTTGGAGAGGATGACGTCAACACTTGTTGTCGTCGATGCAGTTGTAGCTGCGGTTGTTGTTGTTGTTGTTCTCAGTGTTGTTGACGTTGCTGTTGTAGTTGTTGTAGTTCCTTGTGGCGTCGGGATGCCTGTTTGATGACTGGGGCCCAGGAGTTACTCAGTTTATAGCCGCCTACGTCACCGTTGAAGTTGTTAGGTGATTTGGATTTCTAATTGACTCCCGGATTAGGCGTGGCCATAGGGCAGGTTCGTGGCATATTATTCGGGTTTCATCAAATAGTATCTCGTGGTCGGGATTGCTTACGTTGTCGATGGTATGTTTGGCAACAGCCGACAAGTCTTCTCTCAACGAGTTACAATGATGTCAATGTTCTTTGACCCTTGTGGCGACAGTCCTACACGTTTGCTCTATGTAAGCCTGACCACACTTGCACGGTATTTTGTAAATACCACTCCTCTTCAAGTGATTTTGGTCTTTTGGAGAGGGAATGGGACACATTTGGCAGTTGGCACATAGCTATTCGCTCGGATAAGATGCATCCTACGTATATGAAACTTGGCAAAGTTGTCAATAAAGCATACGTGGACAGCCCTGTGGTCATAGATTTTCAAAATTTTGTCTTAAAGTCATCCAGAAAAAAATCCCGAATATGGTCAATTTCGGAGTTTTTAACAAAATCAAAATTCGTGAAAACTAATTTATTTTTTATAAATTATTTTAAAACAAAATTTGGAAATGTGTTACTGCAGAGCCCTAGATTTCCACATTTGTGACATATGTTCAAAATATCAAACACCTGTGGTGTCAGTCGGCCGAGCGAACAGCAATTTGCCTAAAACGCATGTCCTATACTCTCTTAACATGCTAGCGACTTTCTTGTGTGGTTTAAAAATAGTTTTGATTTGAAACTTGTGTAGATAACGACAAATACGATCTGTTGTAAATTTCACATACGGCAAATGAGCAAACTTTGGGGGCGTGTCCGGCTTGACAGAGTTGTCGACATCTTCTCGGGGTATTCTATGGAAAGCTCTACGGATGACAGATAAGCTGTTATTACCTCACGCAGGTATGAGCGAGGGTTTATTTCTCGATTTGGTTAGTCGGGAAACACTCCCGTTGGTAGAATTGTTAATATTTAATACAATTCAAGTCAATTCAATTGTCTAAGACGCCTACCTGGAATGTGTGAGACTCGGGTTCGAACCCCAATCGGGATGGATTTTTTTAACTTCTGAATTGTATTAAATATAAAATTGTCTTCGTTCCACAAAGCCTTATAACACGACTTGACTGTGGTTTAAACGAAACAAAAGAAACAATACCTACATGAAATTGTACGGTTATGTGCGAGAGTGCGAGTCGAAACTACAAAAACAAAGTAGACAAACTCGTAGGAACTTCATCCGGATAAAAATACTAAAAGAATACTGACCTAAATAAAATAAATGGAGTACGTGCTCAACTAGAGCAGTGAAATTAAATGGCATAATTTGCAGCTAGACAATATCAATCGTAAATGAATGTACAGAAGTGCAATAAACAATAATAAAAAAGTCTAAAAAAGAAATAAAATAATATAGGTATAATGAGATGATAGACCACGTGAAACCTATTTCAAGAACTAGGAGGGGTTGCGGGGGAGTCAAATATTGTCACCAATGATTCGAAAATGATGATTCGGAAAAAAATGATTCGAGAGCAAGTTTTATTCGTGATTTTATGTCTGAGATTTTATGTGAGTGTCATTGATGAACGGCAAGGTAATTGAATGTTGGAGGTGTAAAAAAAAAAGGGTTCTATTTGCATATTATTTTGTTGTTAAACTCTGTCAAAATGTAATTTCCTCTTTAGTCTTTATCTTCACCTCGTGACCTCGTACCTGCAGCTTCAGGGTCTATTTAAGTAAAGTTTTAGAAAGTATTTTTTACTTTGATAGGTACGCTGAATCAGTGTTGAATCCAGCTATGATCCCGGGGGGGCGAAGCCCCCCCGGGAACTGTCATTCGCCCCCCCGGGAATAAATTGACTACATGCACTATATATTCCTTCATTTTTCAAATAATGTCACTTTGCCGTTTTTGAAAGGGCAGAACATAATATCGCTTTAGGTTGTAAGGTTGTATTGCGTTTGAACTGTAATTAAATAGGCAGACCCTACGAAAAACGTGTGGGCAACTCACGAGGTCAAGAACTAGATTTGTAAATGTATGGTCATTCGAAGGGTTCCGACATCTGTTTAGTAAATTCACAAAATATGTCTTCTTTTGTATGTTGGCTCACAGTCGCGCCTTGAGAGGATATGCGCTTGCAGGACTGATACAGATGCAGTATGTTGGTTAAATGGTCAGTGTACTTTTCGAAGCGAAAACACTATTATCAGGTAACCAATGCGTAGGCATCCTGTAGAAGGAGGGATCAAACGCAGTTTTTCTTGTATATTGGGCTAAAAACTGATATTTGCTTCCTATTAGTCGAATTTTACAAAATCGTGCCGTGATTGGTAAAAAAAAAAAAAACTATTTTCACCCTGTTTGGAAAATATTATATTTGTTTTCGTTTCTAATATGACCGTTTTATGAATCTAGCGGTTTGAATGTTAAATCTAGCGTATATTTAGGAACTTTTAGCGTCCACAACACACAAAAACTACATTATTTTGGTATTGCGTTCAGACCACAATTTTAGGTCCATTAAGTTGTAACCACCCATTACAGCACAAACGATGGAACCAATTGCATTCGTTAGTGCTACGTTTGTGCTGGTTTGTGCCGCAAACCGCATCGTTTGTGCTGTTTCCGTTAAAAAGTTATAGGCACTTGAAAGTGGGTGGTTACAACTTAATGCCTAACCACAC
>JAMZAV010003914.1:0-49349 GCA_024449915.1 Sweltsa coloradensis | reverse complement strand
AAGATTCTTGACAAGTAAATTGATTATCCATCTTTCATTATTTTCCCTACCCGACTGTCAAAACCTCTACCCGCACCCGCCCTTGGACTTTGATCGCGCAATGTTTTAAATTTGCACTGACATCTATTACACGTCTTATGTAGCCCCAGGTGTTGTATAGTGGCGTTAATTATTTATATTGTTGAGAAATGGGAACTTCGAATGACGCATGCAAATATATATCTATATATAACTGACTTATGTATGATCACTGGTCTGTTTCGTCGTGTCGATAATGAGGCACTGCTCGACGTTTTGCCACCCATGTTGGTGGCTTCTTCAAGAATGATCATTGATCATTCATTCATCATTCATCATCATCATCATTGATCATCATCATTCATGATCATTCTTGAAGAAGCCACCAACATGGGTGGCGAAACTTCGAGCAGTGCTTCATTGGATGAGCGTAGCGAGCGAAGCGAAGATTCCATTTCACTACACTGGAGAAACAAATCCGGAATGTTTTTTTTTCTTTTTTTTTCTTTTTGTGTGTCTGTTAACACGATTCCGGCTATACTGATACTTCGATTGCGATGAAATTTATGGAGGCCTTTGCAATCTCTGAACTAAGCACTGCCCCGTTTTTGCGCGCACTCGAAAAATTATTTCTCATGTAAATCGCAATTTTACGATTTTTTTTCGATTTTTAAAAAACTTCTTCGATTTATAACACCTACATGCTTTATCCGATTATAATGATTTTTTCACAGAACCTTAATTTTAAGAATTAATATATTCGTGTAAAATTTGTGCGTAATCGAATAATTATTTCTTATGAAAATTTCAATATTACGATTTTTTCCTTTTTTAAAATTACGATTAATTAAAAAAAATAAGTTAATTTTTTATTTAATTTGATTTAATTTAAAAAAAATTTCAACAAAGTTCTGATTTTTTCACAGAACAACAGAAAATCCGCAAAACACATGGCAGCTCAATTCACCAACGCTCATCGAACAACGCGGCGGGACTTAAGCGTTTTTCCTAGTTATCGACACGAGTAACAGTCCAGTGATCATATATAAGTCATCTACGGTCGTGAAAGCCTACAAAATCTCATTTATCTATATAGTTTAAAGCCAATTACAACCGTAGGTCTATGAATTTAAATTTATCGTTGGAAAGCTGCCCATGGAGTAAAGTCCCTCTTTGAAGTGTAATATGTATTTTGGAATAAGGGTAGTTTTGAAGGGATGTCGGAGGACTATTAAGAGGACTCAACCCATTGCACACTCATGAACGGCCAAGGAAACCTTGGAATTCAACTTCCGTCAAGATTGCTGGAGGCGAGATTCGAAGCCGTGACCTCACGCGTTACACTTGAGCTATTTCTGTAGGTTAATACAAATACCAGCCCGTTAAAGATTAAAGCCACGTTGTTGCTAGATACACGAACTAAGAATGTGGTCCTTTGCATTACAATGTCAGCATAAAAATCATTAATCATCCATTCCAGTGTTATCAGTGTCTTACTGTTCTTATTGCAATTTTAATGTAAACATGTAAAACAGGATATTTTGTCTATAGTTAAGCCACTTTGTTTTTAGTTCGAATACAAGTAGATCTGCACGATTCGTAAGTAAGTAACTATGTTAATGTTAGAGTAAGTATATGTAAGTATAAACAGGAAAACAGAGACAACATCTTCACGATCTTATTTTGCATCGTCTGTTTTTATAAAGAGATTATAGATGATAGAATTAAATAACCATGACTGTACATTTTACAAAACGTTATCAGGAAGAACATTCAATATTTAATAACACCTTTGTGTTGTCTTTCGACAAAATATAACAACTATAGCCACGCGTAGCCCGTTTTATCACCCACAGGAAACAAAAGACTATACGTTCCTTCCTCTTAACGCTATAAGTAAAAGATTACATTTGACCCTTGTTAGTGAGGTGAAATTTTGCAAGTACATTTATTCATGGAACAATACATACAAGATAATTATAATAAGAAGCGCGGCTTTACATCAAACAGTGCATGGAGAACCACTTGAAAATATACTTCAATTTGGATTAACCCGTGCCACACTTACATTCAGTTACGCATTCAAGCGAAATTTGCTTCTTTTTAAAGTTGCTCTCCGTCATATTAATAATATTGAAACGAGTAAGTCAAGTCGAATTAGATGTGAATATAAATTTGAATGTTATTTTAAGAAAATACATAAACAATATTTTTGGACGATATTTGTATAATGCAACTTTTCCACTTTAATGACACATTTTGTTGCAATTTTTATTGCTGTTTTATGTTGTAGTATTGAAATTCGTTAAAATTGTGCAATGTTTCTAGATCAGGACATATCGATGTTTTATTTTAAACTTATATCTTTTAGAATATTTTTACTCAAATCATAGATTTAGCTGTGCTGCATCGCTACAGTAATACAAAGATAGATCATAGATGACACACAAAGATGTATTTTTCCATATTTTTTCTCTCCGTTTCTTCTGTTATTGCAAGTTGTTTTTTCTGTTCACCCCTTCATATAGTGTTTTGAATCCCCCTAATGACCGTGGCGCGGTATAGCGACGTGCCCCCGAACTATGACTCTGAATCGACCGGAAATTGCCGACTGCGTCATGATACGTATAAAAACAACACTAATGAAAGATCTGCCAGGTTTATCCAAATCAGAGCCTGGCTAGAGTCACGCGTCAAATTAACAATAACAGAATGTGCGATTGATCATTTTACAAGTCCTAACCTTCACGGGGGTCGAGTGTGGATGGGTGCAGGGGTGCGGGGTGATCTGTCGGGAGACTGGGGCGATTGACTGGGACAATCTCACCCCTTACTGTAAAGACCCTTGCGTTGCTATGTGGAGGGGAAATTGTAAACATGGTGTGTTTTATAATTTCTGGTAAACGGGCCTTCTTTCGCTTACCTATATAACAATGTTCAACTGTCAATTCATTTCTCATTGCATGGATATACACTCATAGTCACGGCATGATATATAATAGGTCCAACAGGACCTGGTGATGTAATGTAAGAAGGTTAAATAAGATCTCTATTTTATACTTACGTATGTGTATCTATGTGTAGGGATCCAGAAAAATCGTTTTATAAAAATTGTAAATTAGTTTTATGAAATGCCAAGATAGTTTTTATGGCTATTTTAACCCTTGACATACAAACGCACATAGAAATTTGGCTTGTTTTCTGGATTTTTAAACTTCGTCGAACGCATACATAATAAAATAAAGTGGAAATAGCTTAATTTCATGAATTTAGCGTGAAACGAACAGAATAGTGTTATATCGCTGTATAACGGGAAATCAGGAAACTAGTTTATGTAGCGTTAAATAGCACTTCAGAATTTGAAAAAATTGGTGTCAAACTTCATCTAAAACACTAAGCAATATGTTTTATTAATTTCTTTTAAAAGTAGTTTTATGGCAAAACGCAAATTTCCCCTGGACCCCTATTTATGTGAGGTGGAGTCGACTAGTTTTGGTTAAAATTGGAAGAGAAAGGTTAAGATCGTATGGATATGTGCGCGAAGAATGAACAAACAAAGAATACAAAGTGCAGAATCTAAAAGAGGATAGTGGCTACATGAGTATGTAGACCTCGTCGACCAAGGGCAGAGGTGTAGGATAATATTAGAATAGTGAGAGCTGTTAGCGGAAAAATATTGCAAATCCGGATACCAGCGCCAAATTTTGCATGGGGGTAGATAAAAATATCAGAATTAAAAATCCGCCGGAGGCAAGCGATATCTCACCCCCAACACCCCCTAAATCATCCCCTAAAATTAGAATAATTCATAGCTCAAACCCAAAAAAGAATTTTTATTCAAATTAGTTATTAAAATTATGTTTTAATGTGTTTTAATCCAATTGGCCTATTCTCATTTCTAAACCACATTTTTTCTACCCCCATCCCTAATTGTTTATAGTATTTTTACCTTGATTTCCCGCATTTACCAGTGAGGCACCTAGTGAGTTCATCAGCATGAAATTTGGCATGATGGTTCATTATAACCTAAAATAAGATCCAGCCGGAGGCAAGCGATATTCCACCGCTTTTGTTCTCTAACCACCCTTACATTTGGGAAAAACGTAGGTTAGTATTTAATACATTTTGAAATTTCAATTGCTGATTAAAATTATGACTTCGATGGGTTATAGTCCAGTCAACAAATCATTCATACAAAGCAAACAATTTTTTTTCACCCCCACCCTAATAATCATACTTTTAGTGCAAACACTGTCTAGTAAGTTACCAACCATGAAATTTGGCAGGTGGTAGATAAAAAAATATAAGACTTACTATTCCGTTGGGAGGCAAACGATATTTCACCCCTTGTGCCTCCTATCATCCCTTAAAATTGGAGTGGTACTAGGTCCTAGTTCTTACATTGTAATTGATTAAAATCATCCAATAATATTTATGCTTAACATGTTCCATCCAATCAAACCTAATTTCTGTGTTTTTTCTACCGCCTACCTATAGTGATTTTTTTCATCAACCTTATTTGCATGAATTTGGCATGGTGGTAGATAAAGAATATTAAGATTAACTATTCGGTTGGAGCAAGATATTTCACCCCTAAGTTGCCCTCTAATCATCCCTTAAAATTGGATTTGGTACTAAGATCGATTTCTTACATGTAATTTTAAATTTATCCAATATATTATGCCTCAAGCATGTTTCCATCACATCACCTAATTTTCGTGATTTTTTTACCCCCACCCCTAATATTGATTTTTTTTTTCATCAACACTTATTTGCATGAATTTGGCATGGTGGTAGATAAAATATAAGATTACTATTCCGTTGGAAGTTAAACGATATTTCACCCCAGTACATCTAAAAAAGTGGAAGGAGTGTTCAATGAGTCGGTTTTTTTTTTTCATGGGTGTTATCTGGAAGATGTATTCATTAAACATCAATGAAATTCATAGTTTAGTTTATTTATGGGCCGCAGTTGTGATCGTACCATGGTTAAATTACCATTACTAAAGGCCCGGTATTTCAATTTCCAGGTAAAGTGCAAGGTTTAAAAAAAAACAAATTTTTTTTTAAAAAACCCTGACACATAACTTGTTTTTACTATGGCAACCACCACTCAAGCCTTGGGTAATATTTACTGAGTAGGACTAACTGGCAGATTAAATTTTAACTAGACTTGAATTCTGGCCGAAGAACTTTTTTAAATACCATACAAACTAAATTTTATTTTTTTCCCCTATTTTTTAGAAATTTTTGTTTACACTTACCATCTTCTTTACACCGAGTATGTAGCTGGAACTATACCTCTAATTGGTGATTAATTAGTCCGTTTAGTTAGTGTACAATTTTTTACATATTTTACACCTGTTTGAATTATTGTAATTTAAAAGTAATTTAAAATGAAAAAAAGTAATGAAAAAAAAACAATCATTGAACACTCTTTCCATTTTACGGATTACTTTGGGTGAAATATCGTTTGCCGTCCCAACGTATAGTTATTCTTCTAGGTTTTATCACCACCATGCCAAATTTTCATGCAAATAAGTGTTTGATGAAAAAATCACTATTAGGGGTGGGGTAAAAAAAATTCACGAGAAATTTCGGTTTGAATTGGATAGAACAGGCTTTGGAGGCCCGGCATTAATATTATTGGATAATTGTAATATTACAATGTATACGAATGACGACCCTAGTACCAAATCCAATGTTAAGGATTATGTAGCCCGAGGGGTTGAAATTCGTTTGACTCCAACGGAATAGTATTATTAATATTTTTATCTACCACCATTCCAAATTTCCTGCTAATACGTGTTGTGCAAAAAATCACTATTATAGGGGTGGGGTAAAAAAAAACAGCAGAAATTAGGTGATTGGATGAAACAGTCTTGAGCATATATTATTGAGATATTTTAATATTACAATGGTATAGAATAGGACCTAGTACCAATCCATTTTAAGGGATGATAGAGGGCACTAGGGTAAAATACCGTTTGCCTCCCAACGGAATAGTAATTCTATATTGTTATCTACCACCATGCCAATATTTCATGCAAAAATAAGTGTTGATGAAAATCACTATTAGCGGGTGGGGTAGAAAAACAACGAGAAATTAGTTAATTGGATGGAAACATCTTGAGCATAATATTATTGTAATATTAATATTTCAATGTATATGGAATACGACTGGGGAGAATTAAACCAATTCAATTTTAAGGATATAAGGGCACTAGGGGTGAAATATTGTTTGCCTCCCAACGAATAGTAATTCTTGATATTTTATCTACCACCATGCCAAATTTCATTGTTGGTAACTACTAAACCGTAGTTTGTCACAAAAGTATGGTTATTAGGGTTAGGGGTGAAAAAATTGTTTTGTTTTTTGTATGAATGATTTGTTGACTGGACTATAACACATCGGACTCATAATTTTAAATCAAGCAATGAAATATTCAAATGTATTAATACTACCTTAGAACGTTTTTTCCCAAAGTTAAGTGGGTAAGAACAAAGGGGTGGATATCGCTTGCTCTCGCGCGGTTAATTCTTATTTTTCAGGTTATTATAGAACCATCATGCCGAATTTCATGCTGATAACTCCCTAGGCTGCCTCACTTGGTAAAATGCTGGAATCAGGTAAATACATATTATAAACAATTAGGGATTGGGGTTAAAAATGTGGTTTAGGAAATGAAATAGCCGATTGGATTAAACACATTAAACATTAATTTTAATAACTAATTTGAATAAAAATTCTTTTTTGGGTAGAGCTATTGAAGTTATTTAATTTTTAGGGATGATTTAGGGGATGTTGGGGGTGCGATATCGGCTTGCCTCCGGAGGACTTTTTATTCTGATATTTTTATCTCCCCATGCAAATTTTCACGCGTGGTATCCGGCTTTGCATATTCAAAGTGTTCCTTCCCCTTTACAGCTCTCACTAGAATACACTTTTCTATAAAGAGAAATGAGTGTTTTAAGAAGTAGAAGCAAGAAATTGATGGAGGATAAGGACATTGGGGTGTGAACTATTTGAGAATAAGCAAGGAAAAGAAGATATGAAAGGAGATGAATCAATGGAAGAAGTACAGAAGAAGAAGAATAAGAAGAAGAAGAAGAATAAGAAGAAGAAGAGAAAAGAAAGAAGAAGAAGAGAAGAAAGAAGAAGAAGAAGAAAGAACATAACAGCATAACAAGCCGTTGTAAATAAACTCTGTGTGCTCAAAAAAATATGGCTAGATTCGTCTTTCTGCCCGACTAATGCTGCAACATTTTTATAAAAATGTAAAATTAATATATGTTTATTAATTTTATCCTATACACCTATAAACTAGCTTTTAACTTTAACTTGTGTGTATGCCTATAATTTTTCGGGAGAGGGGAGGGGACACTAAATTGCATGTTTGTTGAATGCATTTTTTGTAACAATTATGTTTATTTGAGATAAACATTCAGCTTGGATTTAATCCTGGTGGTTTTCAAGAATGTTGTATGTATGTAGTTATTATGTGTGTATGTATGTATGAGTATGTAGTTAATGTATGGATGTAATGGATGTATGTATGTATGTATTGGTATGTCATGTATTATGTATGTAGGTATGTATGTATGGATTATGTCTGAGTCCTTCTTCATGTCATGTATGTCTGTATGTCTTCTGTATGTCTGTCGTGTATGGTTATGGAGTATGGTAATGTGCATGTATGATTATGATGTATGTCTGTATGTATGTACTGTTATTATGTATGTGATGTGTCTTTATTCATGTTAGTTTCAGCAGAACTAGTAATCATTACACTGATTCCATACATCCGATACAGTACCGTCAAGTAGGCCTACACTAAAAGACAATAATAGCTACCTTGATCTCAACAACATACTAAAATTATTATTATTTAAATGTAGACTTAACTTTTAAAAGTAAAAAAAAAAAAAAAAAAAGTAAAGTAAAGTAGAAACTTTGTCAGCGCACGGAGAATCATCATGTATTCAATGATTTTTCCTTCTTATAAAATAATTTAATAAATAAATGGGACTCATGTTATTTATTATAGAATGTTCCAACATTTAAACACAATTACAATCAACCGTTGTATCTATAATAACCTGTATGCTATATAAAATATATTTATTACTTAATTAAGGCTAGTGGAGCTTCCAGTTCACGAGGTAGTTGGTGCTAACATTCCATAATTTGCTTGAATGGATGACCGAAGCAAACTCTGGTAGAAATCTCGCCTTGCTGCCGGGGACTATGATCGAACCAGCCACCTCTGATTTAGTCTCATGTTTATCAGTGTACTGCCTGAATAACACCCAATTGTAAGAACTAAAGCTGAATCGACATCTGCTGCCAATATATTACCCAAAGCAAAACAAGTCAATCCCTCTACCCGCATCCACCTAAGTAATAAGGCAAACATCTGTTTTGATCATAGGCCTGAATTAAACATGATTTGGAAGTCTGCTAGACACGTCTGCTCTCTTGACACATTTACAACTCAGTATCTATCAAACTTTTTAAATTTACAATGAATTAAGGGAGATAAATGATAAAAATGCAAAAAATTATAATAAATAAAAGCTGTTTTTTGTGATGTCAAAATAGCGGAACGATCAGTAAAATGTGTTCTAACGTAAACTACTATAGTGACCGTCACATGCTTGGCTTTCATATAAAATCTTTATGGCAAGACTGTATTGTAACCTTGAATTTAATTTGAGGCTATACACAGGGAAAACAATATGATCGACGTTTTTTATATCTACGACATTTTGCATTGTAGGCCTTACTCGAAAGGGAAAACCTTGTTTTTCAAAATAAATTAGTATTTGTTTTATCTGTTTTAAAAACAGGTGTGTAGGCTACCGATTTTACCACTAAAAATCTAGATTTAACTAAATTTACGTGCCTCTTGTAATATTAATTGTTATTTTATATTGATACATGTTTTGTTTAGTATATATTAATTTCAAAATACATCATTCAAGCCTTTTAAAAAATGTATTTTAATGAGAAAACTACCGTCCGTTAGTCCACTGCCACTACCACTTTAGCAAGTAACAAAAAGTTTACTACATGTGTTCGATGATGTAATTTCCATCTTGTGTTTTCAATGTCACACTGCACCAAATCCATCTCTGTGACATTGGCCCAAATATGTTAGAATAAAATGTATCCTGGCACTGCAGTTACTATAACTCCCACAAGTCGGTCAGGATAGTTTTTTTACTGTTTGTTTTCTAGCTATTCTTGAACCTCGGACAAGATAAGAAACTAGGTGGAGCGAGAGATTTTTTTAACCTTCACTCGATGTTGTTGGATGAGCAAAGCGAAGATTCATTTCACTACACTGGAAGAGAACAATCCGAATGTTTTTTATTATTATTATTATTTTTTTGTGTGTGGGTTAACACGATTCCGGCTAAACGTACTCCAATTGCGATGAAATTTTCTGGAGGCCTTTCAAATCTCTGAACTTAGAATTGCCAACGTTTTTGAGCGTACCGAAAATATTTTCTCAGCACATCGCATTTTTCGATTTTTTTCGATTTTTAAAAAACAATTCTTCTTCGACTTATAACGCCTACATCTTTATCCGATTGTAGATTTTTATCCAGAACCGTAATTTATGAAATTAATATATTCTTGTAAAATTGAAGGATGAAAATATTTCTCATGATAATGACAATTTTTTTTACTTTTTTTCGATTTTTTAAATTTCTTCGACTTATAACACCTACATGCTTTATCCGATTGTAAGGATTTTTCACAGAACCTGAACTTTATGAATTAATATATTCGTGTGAAATTTGAGCGCAATCAAAAAATAATTTACCATGAAAATCGCAATTTTACAATTTTTTCGATTTTTGTAAAACTTCCTTTGACTTATAACACCTACATGCTATATTCGATTGTAATGATTTTTTTACAGAACCTTAATTTTATGAATTAATATATTCGTGTGAAATTTGAGCGCAATCAAAAAATAATTTCCCATGATAATTGCCGTTTTACCGGTTTATTTTTATTTTTAAACTTCTTCGACTTATAACACCTACATGCTTTTATCCGATTGTAATGATATTTTCACAGAACCTTAATGTTATTATTTTATATATTCGTGTAAAATTGAGCGTTATTCGAATACTTATTTCTTGTGAAAAATCGCAATTTTACGCTTTTTTCGTTTTTTAAACAATTACGCTCATCCCAACAACGCGCCTGAAAAAGCGTTTGCGAAGCTTCCTAGTTATTATAATAAATAAATAAATATAATATAATATAATTGGATGAGCAAAGCGAAGACTTCAATTTCACTCACCCCCCAAAAAAAATTAGCTCGGGTGTTTTTTTTTCTTTTTTTCTGTCTGTTCGTGCTCTACCGGTCAAACGGCATAATTTGCGGTTGCCCATATTATGTGATCTTGATGAAAATAGAGGGGACCTTCGAAATCTCTGAACTCTAGACTTGCCACGTTTTTGGGTACAATCAAAGAAATATTTATCATGTATATAGTACTTTTACGATTTTTTTTTTGATTTTTAGTGCGATATTTTTATGACAATTGAGCCGATTCTGACCAAACGGGTAAGGCTAAAACTTTCATATTTTACATGGACATTAAGATTATGGTGATGTAGTACCTTTTATAAGAAAAAGTTGGAAAAGTTAGCCAGAATCCATAGAAATAAAGGTTTTAATATTAGTTTTTTAGGTAAACTTGACAACTATCACCTACAATGCGATCACAGCACTTGCAAAATTAAAGAGATCCCACGCAAAGTAAAATCATGTACTATTTATATAACTCCATGGGTAAATCTAAGAAAAAAGCTCATCCATCAACGCTATTAAAAATCGTTCGCGAAGCGGCCTAGCAAATAATAATAATAATAATAGTAATAATAATAATAATAATAATAATATTGTAAAAATTATTCAGTGAAGACATTCATATGGAATTTGGATTAGATAAATGTGCTTCAATGCATATGAAAAGTGGAAAATTGCAAGAAACTGACATAATACCAAATTGGTGTCGGTCAAGAAATTCCAAACATTAACAATAGCGAAGAAGATACAAATACCTAGGAATGAGGCAAAACATTATTCTTAACCACAAGGAATTAAAAAATGTATTAAACAAAAGTATGAACATAGAGTTAAAACTATCTAAAATCAAATGTTAAGGAAGCTATAAATCAAGGCATTAATGCAGGGGCTTTACCAATCTTGACCTTTTCTTTTGGGTATTGTAAAGTGGTCAGATGTGGATTTGAGACCTAGATCGTTTAACAAAAAGAAAAATGACCTTTTCAAAACTCACCCCCCCAAAAAGCATTTTTAAAAGGTTTATATACCAGGGGAAAGGGGTGGAAAGAGGTTGTAATATTGGGTCTTTGGTGCTTTTTCGCAAGTTCAAAAAACCTCAGATCATACTTTTTTAAATTCTACATCCATTATCCCCAAACAAAAACTCCGAGATAAACTATAACCCCCCTCAGGCTAAATGCGATTTTTTCCATCCGAAATAAAAGAAGATTTAAATATGAAGATGAATTCTGGAATCAAAAATCACTTCAGGGAGATACCCAAAAGCATCCAGCACCCAAATTTTTGGCTTTTAAATCAATAAGATGGATTCAAAAAGGAATTTGTTTGCTGAAACCGGGTTTATGTTCGCCATCCAAGATCAGGTTAGAAAAACCAAAAACAATAAAAAAATCATCATCAAATCCATGAAAATGATTTGTGTAGAAAATGAAAAAATTTTAGGAGAAAATAGCCCATTTTATAGTGGGTGTCCTTCCCAATTGCCAACACGGGGTATCTCAGTAGGCATAAATCGGTAGCAAAGTAGTTTATAAACCCCCCGGAATGAACGCAACTACTTGTAAATCCCCTCCTTAACAAATTCTCCTCACCGTGATCAAAAAAGCAGAATTTATAATGTATTGGGAAAAACGGGTTATAACAGACAAAAACCATAGACCACAAAAAAACCGGACATCATTTTTTCGATAAAATCAACAGAATTACTATCAAATTGACATTCAAAACCCCCCTGAGTAAAAATATTGAAACATGAGAACACTAAGGGGGGAAAATTCAAAATTTAGTCAAGAAATAAAAAGAATTTGAAAATGAAACTGTTACTGTCTGCTATCGTGATCTCAGCCACTGGAGCCCATACCATCTTCCCTCTCTGCCGCCAAAAGCCCGGGGGCCTTTCCCCAAAATCTCTACACGCATGCAGAAAGCATCTCCTTCAAACGTCCCACATAGTCGAAGATTTTGCGGGTAATCACCCTTTTTCTTCCTCCCTCTCTCTTCTCTCTCTCCTCTCTCTTTTTTTCTCTCTCCCCTCCTCTCTCTCTTTAAAAGATTCCCATACAATTGCTTTTTTTTTATAGATAGAAACTTTTATTGTTTTTGTTCACACTCTTTTTTATTATTTTTTTGTTTTTTTGAAAAATTTTGATACAAAAATAGTGTACTATTTTAGTTTTCACGCTGTTATAATGTAAACTTTTGTTGGGCTTGGCCTTACCCCCCTTGTGATCCAGGACGAAAAAGTACCTGAGATTGTTTTAAACAAAAAAAAACCCACATAAAATAAAAATAAAATAATAATAATAATAATAATATAATAATAATAATAATAAAAAAATAATAAAATAAAATAAAAATAAAAATAATAATAATAAATAAAAATAATAATAATAATAATAATAAATGGGGTAACCGGGTAGCAACCAACCGGGATCCCAAATGGTTTTAAAGATAAATAGTAGGATGAGCGAATTAAAAAGATTCAAAGGGTATAACTATTGATAAATTAAAGCGAAAATCATGCTACCCTAGCGGAAAGCACCGGGGTATATAATATTAAAAATTTTTTGGTATAAGAAATTTTCAATACTACTCAAATCAAATTAAAAAAATGCCCAAAAGGGTTTTAAAAAGGGATTTAAAAAGAAATACCCAAATTTTTTACTGAAGGAGAAACCTTTTCTCAAACCAAAGGACAAGGACCAAAAGAACCAAGTAAATATGGGCCCAATTACATGTCTACCAACATAAAAAAATTTTGACTTTAGCAAAAAAAAATAAAGATTAATCATTGCGAAGAACACAATATCATGGCCCAGGAACAAAAAGGGTGCTGTAAGAACTCACAGGGATGTAAAGAAAACTTTTATTGACTCTACTGTAATGAAACGGCAACAATAAGAAAGGAATATTTTACGTAAAATACTTTCTACAAAAAAGCCTTGACCCAAAACCCACCATGGTTATTTTGATTTTCAAAATATAAAATCAACCCGTAATTGTAAACTTTTTTTAAAACATAAGGGACATGGAAAAACACACTAAAAATAAAAATGAAAACACAGATAATACGATCCAATACAAATTAAAGTGGCTTTTCCAAGGTGCTCATTAAATGCATTATGGTTTTGTCTGTCTTAAAACCCCCCTGTCACATATCTTAACGAATCGACATCGGATTTAAAATAAGGACAATAAAAGTGGGGAGTCACCAATTTCCCCCCCTATTCTACAGGATGACCTAAAATTGATGCATCAAAAATTTTGCTCAACTAAACAGTCTAGTCAAAACAAAAAATTTAAATTTAGTCAAAATATCTGCATGGATTTGGGTAAAAAAAGTAAGACGCTACATATGAAAAAAAAAAAAAAGGGAAGGTTACACAAGCAAAAGTTCCAGCAGATGATGGGAAAAAGGATTGGAATAATGGACGTAAAGAGTATACAAAATTTTGGGGTTCTCAACGACTAAATCTATCCTCAAGACGCAACAAACGGTAAAAACAAGTCACAGCAATAAATACATATGCTGTACCAAACTACCTTTCTTTGGAAACATTAAAAAAGGGCGCCAGACAGACATCCCGCGTTGAAATATTAACCGTACTACACTTACCAAACACGAATACATCATCCTAAAACAGCAATAGAAAAATTTACCTTCCAAAAGGGAAAAAGGAGACGGGGCCTAATTGATCTGAAAAACTTTTTAAAACAAATAGACTTTTAAGAAAAAAACTTTTTACAAAAAGCAAAACCCAAACCACCGCATAGGGCTGTGGTGCTAGCTGACAAATCATTAAATCCATCAATCTAGCAAACGAAAAAAGTCAAACACAAGGAAAACTCATAATGCGCTTCAAAAAAGGTAGTCTCTCAGAAAAAACCCTACACAAGACATTATGAGAACTACCAAAGGTCACGTAGATATTAAAACATCAAATAGGTGGGTTTAAACAGGGGGAAATATTGGAGAAACGAATTTTTTTTATGGTATTTAGACAGAGTGATTGGGGACGAACAATTTTAAAAAAAACTAATCAAGAGCACAGTAAAGATCAATGTAGAAAAAGTAGTGCAAAGGGGGAAACAAAACGAACACATCATACCGGGGCAAGTCACCCATGTCAAACAGATTACCTTACAGACATAACCAAGTAGCTAACTTATTCACAAAAAATAAATATTTCAAACCCCATTGAACCACCACCTACTACAAATCAAACCCGAGAAAGTACAGATAGTAAAGATTACAAAAATTTATTTCGACCGCACAGTTTTTAACAGACCAAACGATACATCCAAAAGACCGGTTTAAAAAATAATTGACAAGGAAAACAGAAAATACCCCCTTATCGATTTGCTATCCCAAAGTGCCATAACGTCGAGACCCCCGTGGAAAAAAAATTTACAAATATATGAACTTTCAAATTTAGATCAAGAAATGTGGAAAAAAGAAAAGGAAAAAACAAACCATTTATTATATCAGCCACGGGATCATACCGAAAACCCAATGTATACTCGAGACTCAAAAAACAGTAATATCAACACGTGGAGAAAATTCGTAAATTTCTAAATAAGAAAGATACTCGAGATTTCGAGACAGCTTCCTCCGACATGGTTTTCGTGGTTTCCCCTAGTCCGAAGAGCAAAGCTAGGATGGCGAGAAAATCGGGCCCCGACCGTAACGCAGAAAGAAAAAATCATCTACAAAAAATTTTACAATTTTTTAAAAGATTATTTTTTGTTTTGAGTTAAGAAAAAATAAAATGTATGTAATAGGGAACTGGAATACTTGACGTAAGTCGTACAACATGTTGCTCCGGTTTTTTAACCCAGTTTGTAGAAATAATCAAAAAAATTAAAAATAAAAATAATAAAAATAATAATAAAAATATAATAATATAATAATAATAATAATAATAATAAAAAAATATAATAATGGCTAATTTCTGACCCATATGAATTGCAAAACGACACTATTTAAAAATTTTCAGTTGCATTTCATAATAAAAAAAAAACTAAAATTGTAGTATAATTTGTAGCTGGGGGCTTTTCCTCCCCAACCCCCTGTGCTTGCTCAACGAAAAATACAAAAAAGTAAATTTTTCCCCCGCCCCAAAATTCTGCGGGCGCCCATGGATGTGATGGGCCTTTGAACAGTGCGTTTCGTTTGCTTTGTTAGCACTCAGCTTAATAGTGACTTTTGCATTTTTTCTATTTCTAGTTGTTTCCATAGCACACATCTTTTTCGAAGTTGGTTGTTGTTGATGAAGAATTTTAATTATGTCTGGAAAAATGTCTCACGATCTAAAGGGCTATTAAAAGTAGTATCAATTATATGGGTAACACCGGAAAAAACATTCAAAGAACTATGTGATGCCCAACATATAGTAAGTTTGGAATTATTTTTTGGGTTATAGCAAATTTACGTGCAGCATGGCTATCCCTGGTAAAGCGCTAGGCAGTCTACTGTGGCGGCATTACAAAAAGTGATGTACCATATATTACCGACAGTTTTTGGCCGGGCGTAAGCGTTTCGACTCTGATTCGGGAGGTCCCGGGTTCGAATCCCGTCCGGGGACCATCAACCCTGACTGAAGGTTTTTTCCCGAGGTTTTCCTCAGTCGTTCATACGAATGCAAGAGAATGAGTCTTCTTAAAACAGCCCTCGGACATCCCTTCACAATTTCCTATCCGACATATCTATAATAGTTCCCCTTGAAGAGGAGCTAATTGCACCCTATAACAGGTTTTCCCACAAAAAAATTTAAAATTTTACCTATGTATTTTCTAGCCTATTAATCATGATTTACTTATATATAAATAAATATATAAATCAAAAAAAATATATATATATAACTTTTATCACTTTAAAAACTTATACGTATTTTGACATTTGGAAACCTTTTATTAAAAGTGGACATAATTTCCCCTAATGTGTTTGTATTTTAAAATTTACTCTAAGGAGCGATCTAACGTTATGTGGTTTTACATTCAGGATTACTGGCATCATCTCTCAAAGAAAAGCTCGATTTTCGGGCAGCTTTGCACTATGGCTGCAAGGTTGGCACCCTGGCCTTCGACCGAAGGCGGGGCGTCTCCCACGTCCCCTTTGCACTCGTGCCGACAGCAACCCAAATTTTAGTAAAGACCTCGGTGAGTCTTTCTCAATGTTTAACTCGTACACGAATAAAGAAATCGGGTGCCACCCCACTCTCCACGCCAAACTCCAATACATTTTCTGTCACGGGGTGGTTTATCGCGACAAATATAATTGCTTATAATAATACATAAATATCTCACTAATGGTGGGTCCCGGTCTATCCCCCTGATGTATTTTTTCGGCAAGTTTGTGGGGAAAGTGACTAAGAAGTAAGAATAGAATTAACTGAGTTATTTTTAAAAACAAATGGCAGAGTATGGTTTTATTTAACAAATTAGGGTGAATATGGGGTATTAACCATTTGGTGGTTGTTAAAGGGTTTATTACCTTTTTGGAGGTGTTATTTCGAAAAAAACACACACCTCAACGCATTCATACAGCTGACCAACAGCCTTTCACATCACTGCAGGCCACACATTCATAGTTTGCCATCATTGCCTGTGCCACCAAAAAAGATGATGTGGTTTGCATTAAAACTACTTCTCCCTCAATAAATGTCCGGGATCCTTCTCCAATCCATAATGGTTTCGAATACTAACTTTAAGGGATTTACTTCAATTTCAAGCTTAAAACCACTTTTAATGTGAGTTCAAACACAATATTTTAAATGTCTTTACATTTTTTTGGCCTATGCTGTCAGATAGACTACCCCCGAACGAGCGGCCATATTGACGAACGCGCAAGCTATCTACAATATCTTGTTAAATTTAAACGAGGGAGCGAAGCGATTGATTTTTTCTCCATTCAACTCAAAACGGCGTTCATCCTGTGAGTCTTTGAGTGGGTCTGTTTGTGGGAGTCTGTACATCGTAAACCTGCAGAATCGCTGAACGTTTGCGCTAAAAATTTTATACAAACATCCGTTACGAGTTTACTGAGAACTGCTAACAAAATCAGCATGATTCGTTGCGATTTAAACCTACAAGAAATGATGAATTGAAAAATAGGCTACACATTTGAACCACGTTATTAAATACACGCAATTATAAAAAAAAAATCGCTGAATAAATTATTTTCATCACAATAGATTTGAAATGTGCGGAGGCAGGTAGAAAAAAAACATGTTCGCTCCCAAGTTCGGTTTTTCCCCAAAAAAAGGTGGAAAGGGGAAAATGCAGACAACCACACTTGCCCTGATTAGCCTTCCTGCCCTATGGCAGGTAAAATTCAATAAAAAAATAATAATAGACGTTTACGACGATTCCCGGGCTCGTCCGCCGATGGTCACTTGGTATCTCAATGATAGATAAACCCTTTATAGTAAACGTATTTCAGTAGTTAAGTGTTCCGACCTTGCGTTGAGCGCGTCGAGCACCGCAAAATTTTGCAAATTGTTGCGTAGCGTGCGTGAGTTCATAAGTTGGTTCACCACATTGCGTTTCTTCTCCGTTGGTGTGCGTTACTTTGGTACATTTGGCGCCCTTTCATTTGTTTTACCGTGTTGATAATGGATTTAGAAAACCTTATCAATGAAGATTCTAAGTATCCTTGTTTGTATGAAATAAACTCAGGGCCCCCAATGTTTTTTGTGCTTCACTATAAGATATATTAAACCTTTCTTTTTAGAAGAACCTCCCCCACCAAAAAAAAACATGGTGGGCCGAAGGGAAAAATATCTACTAAGAAAAAGAAAAAGATAACCAGAAGTGTGCAGGCTTTTTCCAAAGAAAGTTAAGGCAATGATGCCGTCACGAAAATTGGTTCCCTCCCTTTTGCAACAGACCTAGGCCTAGAGAATAAAAACAGGCCTGTGACGCCCTCGTCAGTACATTCACCAGCAGCATCTTGACCATAGAAACAGAATTTTGATTTCAAATACATCTAAAGACTTGGAAGAATTCGGGTTCTGACCCTGCCTGCCGGTGATTGTAGTGAGTACAATGCCATGGATCACAGCGATAGTTCTTCGTCAAAAACTGTCAATTTGCCGGAGCAGAATCCTAAACCTAAACCAATTACAAGGGAAACCCCAAAACATAAGTCAACCAAGCAAAAGTCGAAGCAAACAAAAACCCAGCTTCAATGAGCGTGAGGAAGAAGAATTTCTCGACATGCATGCCGGTGATTGTAGTGAGTGCAATGCCATGAATCACAGCGATAGTTTCGTCCCAAAAAATGTCAATTTGCCGGAGCAAAAATCCTAAACCTTAAAACCCAAAACAAGAAACCCCAAAACATAAGTCAACCAAGCAAAAAATCTAAGCAAAAACACCTAGCTTCAATGAGCGTGAGGAAGAAGAATTCTCGACATGCCTGCGGTGATTGTAGTGAGTACAATTTCCCTGGATCACCAGCGATGGTTCTTCGTCCAAAACTGTCAACTTGCCGGAGCAGAATCCTAAACCTAAACCAATACAAGGAAAACCCCAAACATAAGTCAACCCCAAACAAAAGTCTAAGCAACAACACCCAGCTTCAATTGAAACGTGAGGAAAAAGAATTTCTCGACATGCCTGCCGGGATTGTAGTGAGTACAATGCCATGGTCACAGCTATAGTATTTCGTCCAAAACTGTCAAATTGCAAAAATCCCAGACCTAAACCAATACAAGGAACCCCAAAACATTTAAATCAACCAAGCAAAAAGGGCTAAGCAACAATACCTAGCTTCAATTGAGCGTGAGGAAAAAGAATTTCTCGACATGCCTGCCGGTGATTGTAGTGAGTACAATGCCCTGGATCACAGCGATATTCTTCGTCCAAAAAATGTCAAAAATTGCAGAATCCTAGACCTAAACCAATACAAGGAACCCCAAAACATAAGTCAAACAAACAAAAGTCTAAGCAACAATACCTAGCTTCAATTGAGCGTGAGGAAAAAAGAATTTCTCGACATGCCTGCCGGTGATTGTAGTGGAGTACAATGGCCATGGATCACAGCTATAGTATTTCGTTTCCAAAACTTGTCAAAAATTTCAGATCCTAGACCTAAACCAATACAAGGAACCCCAAAACATAAGTCAACCAGCAAATGTCTAAGCAACAATACCTAGCTTCAATTGTGCGTGGGAAGAAGCTTACACGTAAGGAGCAAGATGGGCTTAAAAATGAAGATGGAAAGCCGCGGTAAGTGTTTTTGCGTCCAGGTTTTTAAAAATTTCCAATGGGGGGTGCATGTAATCTAATGTAATGGTTTAGAAAGAACGTTATCAAGTCGTGTTTGAAGCGACATTCACTGTAATTTATCTCAAAGAATCCAATTCATTCAAAATGAAAATAAATAAATGTAGGCTTAACTATATGATAAAATTGAATACACAATTTTAGGCTCCTAGCTCTTTACACCCTTTTCAAATGAAGTACAACCATGTGTTTCATGGTCATACAAATGTAGGTCTAAATAGTGTTTTTTGCTTTCAGGCTTACTCAGAAACTAAGCTGTTTTTGCTCTCGCTTGCAACGGGGATCGATCGCCTCGAACCAGCTAAACGAGCGTGGACCAAAATCAAGCTACTTACTTTGGTAGCCGAGGCGGAATATGGCGCAAATTTCGACTAATAATGCATTTAATTAAAATTAGAGGTTTATAGGCCTACAATTATAATAATATGTTTATGCATTAAATATCTTTCAATGTATCTAAGACTTTATAATGATTGTACTTTGTGTTTTAACTGATACATTGAGACTAAAAAGCAAACAATTGCATTCCCCAAGATATCCTTGGGTCCCGGATCGTCCTTCATGCGTTGAAGATCTTATCCTGCCACGGAACTCGGCCCTGGTTCCAGGGAAGCAGCATTTTATGTTTTGGTTGTTTGGCTCCTTGGAGCCACCTGGTTGCAGCCCATCCATTTGTACATTGCGCCATTGGCCTGGATGGAAGCCATTCTCATCTTCATAGTCTACTAATGCAGACGGAGACAATATAGTGCTGGTCCTCTTCCCTTCTTTCGTTGCTTTTCTTTTTAAGAAAGTTGTGAAGGCAAACTGTTTTCTTCACAATGGCATCTACTGTTACCAGACCGCCTATATGATAGGCTTTCTAAAAATTCTCCATCTTGCAGCCCAGATGCCGAAACAGTTTTCGATAATCCGCCTAGCCCTGCTTAGCCGTTTGTAAACTCGTTTCTGGGGAATCAGATTCCTGTTTGGGAACGGTCTCATCATGTTCACTTTAAGCGGAAATGCCTCGTCTGCAACAAATACTGGAGGCAAAGTAAACCCAAACAAGTTTATTGGTGGTGGTAAGGGTAATGTATTCTCCGCTCTCCGAAGTCCCAGTTGCTGAAGGTTCTACTGTCGTTATGCCGCCCTTCCGCTCCAATGTTAACACACGTGAAACAATAGTAAGCGTCACAAACAGCCATTATTGGATGAGCGAAGCGAAGACTTCAATTTCACTGACCCCCCAAAAAATTTAGCTCGGGTGTTTTTTTTTTTTTTTTTTTTTTTTTTTGTCTGTTTGTCAACTCTCTCCCAGGCAAACGGCATATCCGATCTTGATGAAAATTTGACAGGACCTTCGAAATCTCTGAACTTAGAGGTGTATTGTTTTTTGGGTACAATCGAAGAAATATTTCTCATGAATATCGTACTTTTACGATTTTTTTCGATTTTTTGTGCGATATTTTCGTGCCATTTGGGCCAATTCTGACCCAACCGGTGGGGCTACAACGTTCATGTTATACATGGACATTGAGGTTATGATGATGTAGTACATTTTTAAAGAAAAAGTTGAAAAAGTTAGCCAGAATCTATAGAAAAAAAGCTTTTAATATAAGTTTTTGATTTTCTGTGCGATATTTTCGTGCCATTTGGGCCAATTCTGACCAAACGGGTGGGGCTACAACGTTCATATTATACACGGACATTAAGGTTATGGTGATGTAAGAAAAAGTTGATAAAGTTAGCCAGAATCCATATAAATAAAGCTTTTAATATACGTTTTTTACGGTAAATAATAAAAATTGACATAAACAATAGAAACTTGACAACAATCACTACAATGCGTAGGCAACAAAACAAAGCACTTGCAAAAGTACAGATATCCCACGCACACTAAAAACTTTAAAAAGCTCATCCATCAACGCGGCGGGACTTTAGCGTTTTACTAGTCACTATGCTATGATCCTTTTTGGATGAGCGAAGCGAAGACTTCAATTTCACTGACCCCCCAAAAAATTTAGCTCGGGTGTATTTTTTTTGTTTTTTTTGTTTGTTTGTTTTTCTGTCTGTTTGTTACTCTCTACCAGGCAAACGGCATATCCGATCTTGATGAAAATTGAAAGGGACCTTCGAAATCTCTGAACTTAGAGGTGTATTGTTTTTGGATACGATCGAAGAAATATTTTTGTGAATATCGTACTTTTACGATTTTTTCGATTTTTAGTGCGATATTTTCGTGTTATTTGAGCCGATTCTGATCAAACTGGTGGGGCTACAACGTTCATATTTCACATGGGCATTAGAGTAATGGTGATGTAGTACCTTTTGAAAGAAAAAGTTGAAAAAATTAGCCAGAATCCATAGAAATAGAGCTTTTAATATAAGTTTTTTGATTTTTTGTGCGATATTTTCGTGCTATTTGGGCCAATTCTGACCAAAACGGGTGGGGCTACAACGTTCATATTATACATGGACATTAAGGTTATGGTGATGTAGTACTTTTTAAAAGAAAAAGTTGGAAAAGTTAGCCAGAATCCATAGAAATAAAGCTTTTAATATAAGATTTTTACGGTAAATAATAACAAATTAACAAGAAACAATAGAAACTTGACAACAATCACCTACAATGCGTAGGCAGCAAAACAAAGCACTTGCAAAAGTAAAGATATCTCACGCAAACTAAAAACTTAAAAAAGCTCATCCATCAACGCGGCGGGACTTTAGCGTTTTCCTAGTTAAAATTGTACAAGGCTGAGCCAGATCCATCAGGTGCCTGGAAAAAAAATAGAATGGTAACCTTTCAATGATTAGGTCCCCCACACCCTCCACTGTATCCAGGAGTACAGGACTGTTTGCCAAGCCCAATGTTTTTTATGTCAACTGTTTACTGTTAGGCCTATGTTATGTTCTCTATGTTTTCCCAACCTGTCAACCCTTCTCCTATCCAAAGAAAATATTTGTTATGCACGGTGTCTATTTTAACTGTAGAGGTATTATTTAGATAGGTATACTTGCTCCAACGAAAGAATGCAGATGCTTGGTAGTGGTGGGGGTAGAATGAATGCGCGGTAAAAGGAATTTCGCCTTTGTGTATGAAAGAGAAATATATTTTACCAACACAAGCAAAAATTACCAGTGCTAAATCATAGAGTTCCTCCGTGTGCAAGATCCACGCTGAGCTAGCGTGAATAGTTGACAAAGTTGTTATGTTGGGAAAACAATTTCGAGCCACCTGCATTCTTTCGTTGGGACCACTTTAGTTATGATTAGGTATGGCTTAGTTAAAGGACATACCTGTAGGACTACATGCTTGCCATCTAGGCTGCCACAACAATTAAGAAAATTCCATCTGTTAAAGTAGCCTTCAGCTATTGTTGCAAATGATTCCGCATCAAGTGCCGGCATGACCCTCTCCTTAAATGCCAACCATATGGCTTCACATTTTCCACTAGTATCTTCGAAACCGTGCTCCGGCCAACACGTTCTGCAAATGACATTGAAACCATAGCATCTCCAAATGCAAGATACCTGTGAACAAAAGCATAATCGGCTATAGGCTAGACCTCTTTTACCTACTATTTTTTTATTTTCAAGCATAGGTCCTAGGGTAGGAAAATAAGTAGCCCTACTTTTGCAGTTGGATGGGCCAACTCTAACCTATGCTTTTCCCCTAAAATCGCAGTGTTAAAAAGTTTGCCCATCCCAACTGCAATTGTAGGCTACCGGAAAATGTGGGCATACCTAGTAGGCCTAGGCCTAGTTTAAATTCATACCTGAGTGTTATAGGTCCAATTTGAGACTATTTGGAATAGCATTCTTATTCCTGTAGAGGAAGTCTTAATTGTTAACATTGACCTTCATCAAAGAGTACAGAATGGTTTTGGTGACCCTAGAGAGTCAGGGAGCAGAGCTAGCGTAACTGAAACGGTGAAATTAAAAAACCCGGCACCTCCACCAAATATAATAATAGTTTGTAAGGAATGATATCACTCTCAATGCAGGTATATCTAATTGTTTTATTAGCGTGGTATGTAAAATAACAAAAATATATGCGACAATGCATTTACTACCCACATTATCACGTGATTAATTTCACATCCTTCAATGCATTTTTGTTAATTCTCAGGGGGAGGGGTGTGATGGGAGCTTATCATCCCCAATTCTACAGTTGTATAGTTTGTTTTTGTTTGGGCAACCATCTCATTCTACTTATGTTCTTCGTTTTCCCCTGAAAACTTGTACGTTTACCACACGAAAAACACAAATGTTTTTATTTTATTATTGATAAAATATTTGAAATAAAATAAATTTAGATGTTCATACTTTGTTTTTGTAAAAGAATGTAACTGCCGTAAAGTGGACAAACAGTAGCCTCGTAGAGTCTCATTTCAACTCATAAAAAAAAAATACACGCACTAGCCGAAATTTCGGGTCGGGTCGGGTATTTTGAGTCCTAACCAATCGTAAAAAATAACTTTAAAGGAGGACTGACATGGTGCTGGTAAATTTTAATATAGTATTCTAGATACTATTTAACGACAATATGTGCCAGCATTAGAGCTGTCAGTCAGCATGGTACCTGCCGTTTGTGCGCACGCCTTTTCGTCTACTTGCGTGTGACGACATACTGGCCTAGCCACTAGAAGATGATCGAGGCGGCAATATAATACCACACGGCAGTAAACGTTCTTCATAATATCTTTCGCGCACTGAATGGCAGAATAACCAAAATGCGTATACGTACAGTAGAATATTCGTGTACGATCATGCCGCAAACAGATTGGAATTATGTCTCTTAGCGGCTTGGCAATTATTTAATGAAAAATAACACGCGTTTTAACTTTTGTCTCCTCGCTTCCACTTGCCATTTGTGCAATGTGGTTCGGGCCTCACCGGGAATCTTCGGCACTCGCTACCGGCTGTTTCCGAAATTATTCACGGCGCGAGCAAGTGGCGACTGCATAACAAAACTACCCTGTTCCCTGTTCCTCTGTTGCACGATTTTACTCAAACTGTTATGCACAAAATTCTCATCAAATTCAATATTGCCCTTTTCATGTATTGGCATTATTGCACCATGGACCATGGTTTGCTTGCTGGTTTCGATTCTCATAAAAATGCTATGAACTTTCACGTTTTACGACTAGCCTCTTAGGGTAGCCCTGTGCTTATTATGGACCATCCGGTGGCGAGGGGGGAAGAAACCTGCCGGTCTCGCGCTATAAACACGATGAGCGCAAGGCAGTCGGTGCGGGAGGCAAAAGTTAAAACACATGTGTTTATATTAAATTATATTAGCAAGCCCCTAAACAACATAATTCAATTCTGTTTGCGGCATACTTTAAAGCAAATATTCTGCTCTATGTATGCAAAAATTGATTATGCTGGCGCTTATTGCTTGTCAGATGTAAGAATGAACGTTTGCTGCCGTGCGATATTACACTGCCGCTTCTATCGGGGGTGAGTGGCTAGGCCAGTGTGACGTCACACACTAGTAGACGAAAACGGGAGACCAAATACCTCGAAAACGAGTTGACTTAGAGAAATGTTTTTTTCGGTAATCGTAATTATTTTAGACGTACATCAACTTTGCTTAGCCATGCCGGTCCTCCTTTAAAACAACAAACCAAATATTTTATTTTAGGGTGATGGTGGAGGTGCCGGTCCAATTAATTTTTCATTTATTGCTTAAAAAATGCCATTCAATGAAAATCCAGACAACAGAATGAAATTTATCTAAATCACGTTATTATATCATAGAAGTTATAATATTATTCTTTACAAGTTCAATTATTCATGGTCCATTTTTACATGCAGTATAATCAGTATTATAACGGTATCTCTTCCCTACCCTACCAGAATACTCGAAGCAGTTTAGTACCCGAACCCGACCACTTTAACTGCACAACCCAAAAAGGTTATTAAATTTAGTTATACTAGGGAAACGCCAAAGTCGTTGTTAGACGAGTGAGTGAGCCATGTGTTGAGTACCCGGTAACATTCCTTTTCTTCCCCCTACCTTTGGCCTCCCTAGCCTATCATAGGCTACAGTGGAGCAATATGGCCTAAACTATGACCTAAACTTAAATACCCTATTATTTATACGAATAATCAAACTTAAATGCAAATGTTCCCGCGTACTCAACACATGACTCGCTCACTCGTCTAACAACGACTTTGGCGTTTCCCTAGTTTAACATGTTTTGAAATGCATATAACGCAGTGTAGTCCATCATCTGTGACAATACTACGGAAAACATGGCCAGTAGGAAATACGTGAAAATATTGCAAGGTTTACTCAATCTACGAGCGGAATTTGGGGGTACCTTGACGTCCAACATTTGATTAACCTTGGACACGGCATTTCACAGGCAGGTAATTAACAAACAAAATATATTATTTTAAAATGAAAACCATTGTCGTTAAAATAATTCCCATACATTTCAACGAATTTTTCAGTTTTTTATTTCTTGCAGGTTTAAATCGTAACAGATTGTGCTCATTTTGTTAGCAGTTCTCAGTTACCTGGTCACTGATGTCTGTTTAAAATTTCAGCTCGGTCTATTTGGCCGTTCGGCCGTATGAGCCTGGACAGACAGACAGACATTTAACATTTATAACATTTAACATTTAACATTTAACAGAATTAATCACGACCAAGGACCGATCGAGTAGCGTTGTAGACTACGTTCGCTGCGCTCACTCGTCTAAAAAACAACACTCACATGTAGTTCGCATTTGCAGTCCGCGTTATAAAGAAATAATAGTTGAATCGATTAAATTGATTATAGATGCCAATTAAAATCAACTATTCATTACGGTCAATTACATAAAGTTGTATAGCCTACGAATCCACCGAATGAATATCGTCCTTGATCCGAGGCGCGAATCTTGTGACTTGGTGTGATCTAGTACGCGGCGTCGCTCGGCGGATGCGGGCATCGTGAGGGGGGGGGGGGGGGGGCACGGAAGCACCGGGAAGCTGGAGCACTTCCGGAACACCAGAGATCGGCAGCTGTGGTCAGCGACAGCTCATGACGGATCCGCGCAGACGACGGCGTCGGTGACCAATGGTCGGGCAGACGGCCTTGACTGATGTTATCAGAGATCTAGAAGGGGTACATAGGGGCTTGATGGTGAGCTCGAACTGGAGTTCATTCAATTCCAAATGAATTTCAATTCATTTTCCAATTACGACATTAATTTTCAATACTAAATTTATTTGCTCTATAATAAGAAAAGTTTCTTCAGGCTAAATGTTATTTTGTTTTTTAATTCTCTTGAAAACCTTGACCAGGGTGCACTGCATACCCCACTTCAGGTGTCTATTACAAGTTTTTTTTTTAGTTTGAAGGGAATGTCCGAGGGCTAGTTCTGCTCAATCTCTTGACTTCGGAAAAACTCAGTCAGAATATCCGGTGGTGGGATTCGAACCCGTGACCTAACGAATCGGAGTTACACGCGTTACGCATGAGCCATCACTGTGTGTGTGTATTATGTACGTGTATTATGTAATGCAATGATGTATATCATGCTATATACCTCGGTATCAGGGGCGTACACTCCATTGCGTGTTCCTATACACTTGAATAAGTATTAGAAAAGTATTAGTAGTTTTAGGGCACTTTAACAAGATTATTCGCGCCTACAAGATAAAACAATTTCTATACGTTTGAGTTACCACATGTATACAACTTTCCAAGGGGAGAACGTAAGAGGTGACGTGGGGGGACAAGGGGTGGACAGGCCTGTGCTGGTGTGCTGGTCAGAACCAGCCACAAGCGTATGGGGAGGGCAGAAGTTCCCCCATGTCGTGGTCGTCTTCGTCTGTGTCATCATCCGTCCATGGTGTCAGTGTCGTCGCCGTCGGGAAGGTTGTCAAAGGGAAGGGGAAAGTTCTCCGACGACGACCCAGAGCTCTCCATTTATTTTAGGGAGTGAAACGAAAACTCCCTTATTTGCATATTTTTTCGTCCATCCGTCCGTCTGTGTATTTTAGTTGGTATTGTCCTTGAACAAGTATAGGCCTAATATTTTTAAGAATGTTTTTGGTAAACCAGGGGATCAGGTATGGGTCTAGTCTAGTGGACTCTACCTCACCCAAACTGGGCATAAACTTGGCACCTTAATTTAAATTTATTTTGTTAAAAATAAAATTATTCTCTCTAAACTTGGCAGCTTTTCCACCAACGAGATTTAAATGCTAGAAAGTATCCTATTATACTGTTTTTTTTTGTACCCTTTACGATCTGTTGATTCCCACAGCTTTGCTCCTTCGTGTGGGTACCCCTAAACCCGTGCTTGTCATATAACTATAGTATTACTGCAATATTTTGCCCACTCAAGTTGAACATTACTTCGAAATGATTATGTGTTAATAGAAACATGACAGCAGCTGATGAGCAACCGACTATCAGTGATGAGTATATTATGCTACATACCATTGATTGATTGATTCAGTTTATACCCCATTTACACGTATTTTACCTCTCCAATAAGCTGCGTGCAAGAGCTATGAGCAGCTGGGAAGGGGTATTACTCGATTACAAACTAAACTAAGTATAATAATACGATATAATTAAACTGTCGTATAATATCTCATTACACTGCATACAAGAATACAGTGCTGTTAATTGCTAATTAACAGTCGTCATAACATAGGCCGCTAGGCTACCCAACCTCTTCAGAGTCGGCTTCAGACAGCAAGGTAAATATTATAACACTATTTATTTTTCTAGGTAATTGAGAAAGAAGTATAAAAACGTAAACATTTTTGTGTTATTCTGTATTTTTTTATGCAGTGTTGATCCAAATCCCCAGGGCCCCCCCCCCCCCCCCCCCCGGGATGAAACATAACCATAAGCAATATCACTATTAGTAGTAAGTTTTAGTAAAACGGGTACAGTATTTTTCAATATACGCCTATTTTCAAAAAATGAATAATGAAATCAATGTATATCAATATTGTAATTCAATGTATACACATGATCATAATCAAATAACTACATAAGTTGTGACACAATGTTCACAACGCACCAAACGCACTCTAATAAACCTGTTTTTAAAACATTTTCGCCCCCCCCCCCCAAACCCCCCGTACTTAATCCCTTTAATATAACATGTATCCCCCGGGATGAAAAGCCTGAACTCAACACTGTTTGTATGTGTATGTATATATTTGTATGTGTTTGTACATTTGTTTGGCCTGTACTGAATTATAGAATTGGCAAGTTGAATCCTTAGTGAATGTTCACGTATGTAACAATGATGTTTATGTAAATGTAGTAATCAGTTTTATTTTAAAATGTGACAACATAACAAACACATGTAATTTTTTCAATATTTTATAATTTTATAATATTTGGTGTTTGTTCTTGTCCTCACCTTTTATTTGTACATCATTTGTTTCTGCAATGTTTAATTTTATGTTTATCATAATTTGTTGGCATGCATGTTTCATGGTCGTTTTTGTTATTTTTAATATTTATTTGTATTGTTGAAATGTTTTTTTTTATTCAACTTCAGTTTGAAAAAGACACTCGACTAGTGTCGAAATATCACTATTAAAAAAAGTATTTCTTACAAGAACAGTGTATGTCCAATAATTTCATTTTAATAAGAGAAAAATATGTTTCAAAGGTGTACTTGTGTAGTCCAATTGCATTCCTCTGTTCTTAAAATGATTCGTGGTATTCTTGGCACTCTGAATTCATTCTCACTCCTCAATACTATAGCACTCTGCCCCATGATACCATAAATATTTTAACCTAAAATATGCAATGTGACCACCTATACCACTTTGCTCCAGTTAACCTAAATATTGTAATCCATAATATGCAATGTGACCACCTATATATACCCTTTGCTCCATTTACCTAAATATTGTAATCCATAATATTCAATGTGCCCTCCTATATAGCGACGTTGCTCCAGTTATCTAATATTTTTTAATCTATAATAATATTCACTGTGCCCCACCCCCCCCTCCCAACACTTTGCCACAGGCTAAACTCATCGTGTATTCAACCCTCCCTCCACTCAAGAAAATCGAAAGCCGTCACGTTGTACAACTTGAAAGCAAAAGAATGTATTTATCTTTATTTAAAACAGGTTCATGGACAAAACTTTAAGGAAATGTTCATTACAAGACCGAGTTTCCAAGTAATTAACATTTTTGAGTCTGTACGGCAGATCCTGGCACCGTGGCCATGTTCCATTAGTCGACCGACGGTTAGGTTCGTTTGCAAAGCCGCGTCGAAGCGTGTTCAGATAGTGCGCGCCTTACACGTCCCCACCAATTACCCCAGGGGGCGTGTCTCGCGCGAGACTGCCTCTGAATTGTGGAGGCGTGTTCACGGCTGGATTGAAAGGATGCTGCGGTACAGCGTCACGGATTGGAGGTCAGTTGGTTTTGGGGTGACTGTCGTCGTAGTAAGTGAATGTGGTCGTCATTGACTCTAGTGACAGTGACTGGACGTGTTCTAATTCTACGGTGGTGTTAGGACTGACTGCAGATACGGCGGGACTGAAGAGGCCCAGCGAGTCAAACATGTCATATTGTGAGTTACAAATAATATATATATATATATATATTAAATAATAGATAAATTAATATATATTTTTAGGATTTGTGTAGGTATATAGGTCTTCTGACTCTATGACTTAGAAAGGGCCAACAATTTTTGTCGTTTGATTCTAGTAACGATAATATGCAAGGGTTTTTTTTGTTTTTCGCGTTATTAGGGAGTAGTTTATGGGAATCCCCAAATATTAAACTCAAGTGGATTAGTAGAGTTGAAATTTTGGAATCGCACCGGAGATCTTCCGAATCAGAGTTACGTACATTAACACTGAGCCATCTACCCCACCTATGTATTAATATCACTTCGATACCCACCACGAGATTAATAACCTGAGTTTTTTAATCGAGATTAATTCGAAACAATTACAATTTTAGAACGAAACAACATTAATCGCTTTGAACTAGAAAAGTTGTTTTCACGGCTGAAATTTTTGTAATGGCTTGGAACTTAATTTTTTTTAAGTTAAAAAAATATATTGGAGTTGTTCATTTTTTTACTTCATTTTCTTAGCTCGGATAAAAGCACATTCTGTGAGTAGTGGGGTACTCAGTCTTCTAACATTCACAGCAAAGATAAAACAAATATTGCAAATGTTTTCTCCGTCAACAGTTTGCCAATCCAACCCTTGATTGTGGAAAATGTCCAACAAGATTTTCCGAGGCACCAGAGCCCCCCAGACCCCTTCTGGAACAGGGCTTACCGACACCCTCTAAACCCAAGTACATCAGCTGCTCGCCCGAGGTAGAGTTGCTCTATCGCACACTATAGGAGTAGGCCTACTTGTTATAAAACGGGACACAATATCCAGTCTTAAACTTAAACTAACCAACCCCTCCCACCCACCCCCACCCCCACCAATGGCACGGGGCATATCCTATCTTACATACCCACTTACAACGTTACCTCTTTATGCTTTGCAATTCGGTGACTTTAGACTTTTTTTTTTGAAAAACTACATACATCCAATGAAAAGTCTAATTTGAACATATTTAATGGAAAAATTAAAAACACCACATAAGTAAGAATTTATTGTTTAAAAGATTAAATTGTTTACTCTCATTTATAGGATCTCATGACTACATTGGTAGACGTTTATAAAAAACGGGCAAAAAAGTAGGCATATCATCTCTACAAGTATACTTAACGGTTTATAATTATTTTCTATTCAAATATGACATTTTAAATTTTTCCCCAATCTTAGCAGTAAATTACTATCTTTATGCCGTATTTTGTGCAGTGCACACATCTTTTATTATTTTTGATACTTGCACTTGGTTGGTAACATAACTTCAATAGCTTTCACTTAATTAATGGGTGTGGCTGATTTTTTGTTTGAGGTAAAAAAAAAAAAAAATTGACTTTGATTCATTTGTAAATTTCATTGGTTCATTAAATGTATTGGCAAGGTAATTTTTTTTAATTCAGCCAGTGAGAGTAAAGGCAATTAACCACCCACCATCTCTCCCGCCCCCCAAACCTCCTTATAAATCATGGGTGTGACCTCTGATCATAGACACGCTGCGTGTAATGTTATGATATGTCCGTCCTAACAATCCTACGGTCGAAGCATTTATTTTCGTATTATTGAAGAAATTATAGTTTATAAATCTTTATTCTATCATTGACGTTAATGTTAATTATTGGAAGAAATATTGTTATAATCTTTATTTTTATCATTGGGCTTAATGTTAATTATCGAAGAAATTTTTATGTTAATTATTGAAGAAATATAGTTATAATCTTTATTTTATCATTGGCGTTAATGTTGTTTTAGTAGGGCTTTAATTAAAGCTCTTGAGATATATTAGGAAGCGAACTACCATCAGGCATTTTTTTGCCATGGCGGACCTGCGCCATCCCCCAAATGATCATCGCTAGGTGAGTTTAATGAATTTTTGGGTGTTTTGTCGACGACTGTTCATTAACTATGATCTTCGCTATACCTTTTTGAGTACTTTTTCGTATACTCCGTGCTTATTTTAATGTGTAATCGTGCCCCCCCTGCCTCAATTTGTTATACATACATCGAGGTTTTATACAAAAATAAGCAAACACATCTGAATTGTGGGCTCTTGTTTTTCATTAATTTATTTCACCATATTGATAGTACGGTTTTTTGTACTGTTTGTGTTTGTGTGTTTGTGTTTTGGGGGGGGGGGGGAGGATTCAATTGTCAATTGACCCTTTTCTCCTGTTCATACTTTATGGTTAACCGGGCGGTTATTCACCTTTTTCTTGCACATTCATAATGAAATCAATTAAACCTGTAAAGGCAGGAAACAGTTTCCTTTGTATTTTCGAAAACGTTGTCTAATTATTCTAGACAATTAAGTGTTTTAAGGAATAAGAGGAGGAGGTTTTTACACCAATAAACTAGCAGTGTGAGTCTGTGACTCTTATTATGTGACAAATATAAGATGCAAGGGTATAAATATAATATATACTATTGGGAAAACTAGAAAACTTTACGGGTACGGTAATCAAATCTAAAACCTCCTATACTTTCGTGAATGAACGGAAACTTTAGAGTAATGTGAGAACAGACAAGAAGCTCTCCCAACATTCAACCTATGAAAAGCACCTGGCTTATCACCTCTGATAAGTAACCCCTCACAATACAGCACAGTACAAGGAAGCAAGCCCCGCGCCTGGCTGCGTCCCAACTCTTACACCCAATCATACCTCCCACACACCGCTTAGACCTCACTAACAACCTAATCGCCCTACTTTGACACTTCCCGAACTACTTAAATGGGTGTAGTTTCCTCCCCCCACCTCGTCTTCTGATTGGTTGTACGTGCGAACCAATCACAGAGCACGCAACGCCCTGCCGCCCCATTGCCGCGGGCCCAGATTTGGCAGATGGCGCACGCTACCTCTGGCTATCACCGAGTAATGTTTTATCAATTAGGCGAAGTAGCGTCATACAAAGTTCTTGCTAGACCGAGTCACAGTTTTGCACGTTGACTGGGGTTCAAGTATGGTGTGACCTGGTGTGGACCCCTGGTGTTGGTGACAGTGTGTGACCCATCTGAAGTGTAGTTTGGTCAGTTATATGGTTATATACTACACACACAGTGAAATTGCGTATTTAACTTATTTGGCCTTGAACGTTCCGAAGTACGGTCATGTTTCACGTGCTCGGAACTATACGTGCGGACAGTTAGGATATCAAGATGTCCGCTAGTTTGCAGAGAAATAAGACTGGTGTATACGATGGCGGGTGACATAGCGGCGTTTAAGCAGCGTGGTGATGTAAGTTTTTACATACAGAACTCAGATTACACCAAATACTTTCAACCTTTTGCGAACGAGCACGTTATTCAATTGATCATGGGTCTAATTGGCCATTTGGCCATGCAAAGAAGTATTATTTTGGGCCATACACTCAAAAATACCTTCGCGTTCACTTGCATGATTAAAATTTTGATGTTTTTATTACTTGGTCCTTATCAGTTTTTTCAATGGAGGAAGAGATAGATTTTACAGTTATTGTTAAAATATTTGTGAATTGAAAAATAATAACACAGACCAGCCCATACAATCTTGTAAGTGTAAAATTTCTTTTAAACCGGTGTATATTCATTGTATACAATGTATAGGAGTGGGGATTTGGCGGGGGAAAATCGTTATTGATGTGCTAAAAGGGATTATTTGTGGCTAAATTATTGAATTTCGATTTAATTCGCCCGTTCTCCCTAATTTAGTTGTGGGTAGCATTGGAAGGGTCCTTTAAAGGGTTATCCCGTGATTATAGCACGCAAGTGTTCAAACATACAGGTGTTGTATATGGGAAATAGTTGCGTTCTAGTTTTACACCGTCAATATAACCATTTTTATAGTGACTGTTTTGTGAAAACTAACCAGTTTAAACAGGATTCCATTAATTAATCAAAAATGAACAAGTAAGATATAAACAATCGCTTATGATTATTATACGGGATTAGGCATGGGAACTATTTTCATTATCTATAGAGATCAATCAATTTAAAAAACGGAAATCAGTTTGCTTTGACTACTCCAACTTAATTATGTGGGGTTAATTTAATAATACGCATGATAGCCAATATGTGAATAAAATATAATAATAATATGCTGCATCTGCAACACCGAAGGGGAACTCTTCCTGTTAATCAATGTTCTATGTTTATAATATTTTCATGTTAATTAATGGTATTTTAATGTAGTTCGCCTTCCCCCTAAAGGGACAGGTCGCCAGTGCCGGCGTTATAGACATGCCCATACTTACTTTGGCCTACAACAGTGTTATGGCTGTTAGGCAATAATATCAAAATTTCAAATACATAACGAATAACACAAATAGTAGGCCTACTATCAAAAGTAATGCATAACAATTGTTAACTGAATTGAAATAATATGTTATGTATCATTATTTTTAGTTGTTGAGGAGTAAAAAGTGTTAAACCTGAAGCAAATTCGATTACAGGTAAATAAAAGCTTACAAATCTATTTCGTTTTTACAATCACGGTTTTTCTTTGTTGAAATTATGCAATTTCAACCCAAAAACAATGCCTTTCCATATATATGTTGCTCGACTATCTAATGAGATCTTCCATATCATTTCGGGTATTTCCATTGTTTTGTGCTAAAAATAAACCCAAAACCCCATGCCTATATGCCATAACCAAACCAACTAAATTCCCACACTCAGTTTGCAATAATACATGAGTATTTGTTTGATCTCTTTCTTCTACGAAATGACAATAACGAACGCGTAATTAATAGATAAACAACAAACAATGTTATACCGCCGGATGTGCTTTACATCAGCTTCCCTTGCCACAAATGAGCCTTCGTTTACTCTTGGGGGTTTGAGGTTAGAATTAAGCTAATTAAAGGAGATGGTGCCAAGTTGGGGTTAAATATATAGTCAAGTCTATAAAACAGGTTAAGAGTTGGATGGTCTTGTCAAAAAAGACCAGCCGGTCAACCACTATAAACAAATAATGTATGATGTAATAATATGATACAGAAATTATCGTTCGATAATTGATATTCAATTACATATCGATAATCGATAATAAATATATTATTATCGGACTGTATGTTTTTTAAATCTTGTTATAAAAGCGCTATAGGCCTATCATATTTTAAGCGCATAGGCGTACGAGGATAGTTCGTTAATATCATTCGATATTGTCGATGTTTTGTGCTTCAACGCCATGATTTAGAAGCTAGAAGCTTGAAGTTAGAACCGATACTTACGTCTACAATCACAGTGTGAGAGTGTGATTTGAATTATCATAATCTGTGGTTTGTCACACCGATTGTCTGTAGCTGGGTTACCTTAAGAAATGCGGTTACTATGGTGTTAAAATTTATAATTCAAACAATATAATAAGCATGTTCAAGAGTTTTAGTTTAAGGCCTAAAATACTATACATAGGTTGATAGTGATAACATATAGGAATAATATACTGAACGCGGTAAAAATGTATAGGGTAAGCATAATTAACAAACACTTAGCAAAAAGGTAGACATACATTAAGTGTTCACCATCGACCATAAATCAATCAAGGGGTCTATAGTTGTTTATTATACACCCAGCAACCCTTGAATTACTTCTGGTCAATGGTGTATATTCAAATTGTAAATGCCAGAAGAATCGGAGAAATCTGATGGAAAATGATAAATGCCAAACGCTAAATAATATTGAACAATGGTATTCAGTGGTGAATTATTGAATATGGTATAGATTATAGTTGTAAGTAAATTATGTAATAGTATGTCCAACTTTTCCAGAAGTCGCCGGGACAGTGGTTCGCCGGTGATGAGCTCACAGTCATTTATTTCGGGCTAAAATTGAATGCCCTCACTTTCAGGCAGAGGTGGATATACAGAGGAGACTACAATTTTGCATGATTGCAAAGTCTATTATCACAAAAACTTATTGCACCAATTTACATTTTAAACTAGTTGTACGCTTTTAAAAGTGCGGAAAATTTACAGATATCTTCACCGTCGGCGATAAGGTGCTGTGACGGCGGGAACTTACAATGCTGCCCCTTGTCAATTCACATGGACTATAAATTTTTTTGAAAATATGTAATGAACCAAATAAGCCTTGAAAGAGGCTGGGACCAGCCTTGATATTTCGTCCTATCTTTAAACTGAAGAAATTAAAATACTACAGTGGAAGCCTCTCAATCACCCTTATTTTTTAACACCTCTAAGTGTATGTTTGTCCAATTTTTCAGAAGAAAAGTCCCTGACATGAGCTTATTATTTGTTGATAAGCTATTGGTAGCAGTGATGACGTGAATATGCCATGAGAGGTAGTACTTTTTTACAGCACATTATTTTTCCAGTGTCAATTTGTATTTTATGTTCTTATAAAACATCGACACTCTATTTTCTATAGTATCCAAAACTATTATTTTTCCACTGTCTAAACCTAGTTAGAATTATTTTGTTTGATTGACAATAACACTATGCAGGCCTACTGCTCGAAGTTTATTAATATGAAATTGCTTTGGTTTTGATTGTTTACAAAAATATAATAAAGTTGCCGGAATCGTTAAATTTTATATTATCATCTTGCATAAATGATCGTTCTATTTCGTTTAGTTTTCCAATAATGGCACGGACCGGCACCTCCACCATTTCAGTGAGTTAACCTCAAATGGACTGCTTACTGCTGTGTTTACCTTTCTCCATTCATTCTAGTGTGGTATATTGTAAACGTAAAACACGAAGAAACTTTCAAGAAAATAATTTATCAGGCCCTCATAATGACATCGAATTTGCACACATGTTTCTGATTGTGCCTTGCACTGAATCGTGTCTGTAGTATCCTTCACGAACGAATAGAGAACTTAGTTTTCTGTGACTCATTTATATATTATTTTGATTAAACAAAATTTCATTCAGTCGAGGAGCGATGTAGGCAATGTAGGCCTATTGTTTAAATTTAACTTACATTTGCACAATTCAAATATTTAATGTTAGTTCATTAAAACGTTTTAGTGGATCAAGACAATTTATTACAAAAAAATGTTTCTAGACGTACGTAGGTTCTCCTGTCTTCAGGTTATTTAAAAAAAAAAAAAATAAATTAACAATAGGTAAGGTAGATAGGTCTACATTAATACTCAATTGATATAAAACCCAAATTAAAAATAATGTTATAGTGTATTTCTGTTGAATGTTACAAAACATTTTTCGTCTAACAATAAAGTGTTTTAAATAAACGGCTAATAGGGATTTTCATCATTACTCTTAAATTAGTTTAAATGTATGATTTTCCATGGATTATGGTGTGTATTACTGCATGATGATTAATAATTAGGCACCTTGACGAAACCTATATTTGCATTGATCAAATTGTGAATAAATTATCTTATCTTATCATATCTTATCTTATCTTATCTTATCTTATCTTATCTTATCTTATCTTATCTTCTTATCTTATCTTCTTATCTTATAAAACATTGAAGACTTTCGTGGCCCGAATACATTAAAACAGGTGTGTAACGGTGGTCATTTCGCCGCGTCGTGTGTTTACACTTACTCGTGCGAGAGAGGCAACGAGTAAACGCACTTTCAACAATCACTCGCGCACAAGAAAGTGTAAACACGCGACGCGGCGAAATGACCCGTCACACACCTATTTCTGGTCTGGATGATCGAAGCAAAGACTTCAATTTCACTGACCCCTCAAAACATTTAGCTCCAATGTTGGTATTTTTTTTATTTTTTTTGTCTGTTTGTTCGCGCTTTACTGGGCAAACGGCATATGCGATCTTGATGAAAATTAGAGATTACCTTCTGAATATCTAAACATTGACCTGACACGTTTTTGGGTACAATCGAAGAAATTTTTTCATGAATATCGTACTTTAACGATTTTTTTCGATTTTTAGTGCGATATTTTTGTGACATTTGGTCCGATTCTAACCAAACGGTTGGGGTCAGTTCAACGTTTATATTTAACATGGACATTAAGGTTATGGTGATGTATTGCTTTTTGAAAGAAAAAGTTGAAAAATTAGCCAGAATCCATAGAATGAAGGTTTTAATTTGAGTTTTTTTAGGTTTATAATAACAAGTAAAAAGTAACAATAGAAACTTTACAACAATCACCTACAATGCATTCATAAAGCACTTGCAAAGGAAAAGTGGTCCTATACGCAAACTAAAAACTTACGAAAAAGCTCATCCATCAACGTGATTAAAAAAAGCGTTCGCGAAGCGGCCTAGTCATATCTTATCTCATCATAACGAAGTAATGTGACTTCAGTGTTGTAACGAGACGTCCTTGTTCAATGTGCAGGTGAGCCAGTTCGACTCCTGGGAGGAGTGGTCTGACGGTCACTGTCGTCTGGTCTACCCCTCGTCCAGCGAGGAGGCGAAGCGTCACGCCTCGGGCTGGGCCATGCGCAACACCAACAACCACAACGTGCACATCCTGAAGAAGTCCTGCCTGGGAGTCCTGGTCTGCTCGCAGCGCTGTGTCCTGCCTAGCGGAGACAAGGTGCACTTGCGACCTGCCATCTGTGACAAGGCGAGGAAGAAACAGCAAGGTGGGTAAGACAAGTTATTTGGTTTCAATTCACTAGCTATAGTAAAAGATGTGTTGGTCCAAATCAACGGTTTAGTGATCAATGATGTGATAATATTGCTTTGGTTTCCCATTTTAAGAGGATAAAGTGCGTTTTTAGCAAATTTAGTATCGTTCGGCTAATTTGTATATCGGAGTTTTTAAAAATATTTCACAAATGTCAAAAAAGTGGAACTATGCCTCTAGACTGTACCACTTTTTGAAAAGTGGTTTTAGGTGAACGCTACAAAAATAATTTTTTTTTTTACAATTTTGGATTTTCTTAAAAAGTTCGAAATTGACCATTTTCGTGAATTGTTTCTGGCTGACGAACAAACAATATTAATAATTTATGACTGTAGGGCTGTCCACGTATGCTTTCTTGACTAACTATGTAAAGTTGCATGCATCAGATGCTCCCTGGCCGAGCGAACAGTTATTTGCTAAGGCCAGTTTCTCACAACATGGTTGATTCTTCTCTACGGTGTTTTGTATAACAGTGAGCACTTTTATACGTTTTAAAGCCACTGGGTTAAAGGTCGTTTTTCAAAGTATACATTCAACATATAAATTTTTGGCATGTCTTCTGAACTATGGTCACAAACATGAAAAGGTGTATATTCATTCCCTTTACTTTGCGCTATATAGTATCTTTTCTTAAAATGTTAACCGATTGTCATAACTTACCCACTCCAATCAACAAAAAAGACTTTTTATATCTAGATTCTAGAGTATCTGGCTAACATTCTTGCTCGATGTTTCAGGCAAACCGTGCCCTAACCGCCAGTGCTGTGGTCGCCTGGAGATCCTGGCTTGTAGGGGGCACTGTGGGTACCCGGTCACTCACTTCTGGAGGCACACGGACCACGCCATCTTCTTTCAGGTGAGAGAGAGAGAGAGAGAGAGAGAGATAGATAGATAGATAGATAATCGTCTTTATTTTCCAGGCGGGATTAAGGCCAGCTAAACCTTTTCTTCCATCCAACCTTTAATTTAAATACATTTTCAGATTTCTAATTTGTTAATAACAGTTTTGAATTTACAATAAAATATTTGATAAAATAACATTAATTTACATTTTTAAAGCGCATAAACTATACATATTACACATTTATACTATCATTCATACCATAATTATTAAGTGAATTGTCTACAGAAGTTAAAATCAAGAAAAAGCTTATTATTGTGGGTTTAAACATATTGTGCATGTTGTTATTTGTCAGTATTCCCATGGCATTTTTTGAAATAAAGTTCATGAATTTTACTCCTAAAGATATTGTAACTATTGATATGGGTGTCCCTGATGTTTGAAGGTAGAGCGTTCCAAGTTCTTATTGCACTGATAGTGAATGAATTATCGAGTAAGTTTGTCCTGTGAACGGGGAAAATGAGTTGAGTACCTGCCCTTGATCTAGTGTTAAAGAGATGATTTGAATGGAGGTACGTGAAGTTGGTAGCAAGATAAGACGGTAAAGAAGTTGATAATACGCGATGAACGAGACAGACAGAGTGGAGGTTACGTCGATCATTTAGGCGAAGCCATTGAAGATCTTTGTAACTTTAAGTTACATGATCAGATTTTTTAATACCCATAATAAAACGTACGCATGAATTTTGAGCCCGTTGAAGTCGAATAGATAAGTCTTCAGTCAAGTCATTATAAATAACGTCGCAGTAGTCAAAGTGAGGAAATATGAGGGATTGTACAAGCATTCTTTTGAGTTTAGTTGGAAGAAAGTTCTTAAGTCTATTTAATGAATGTAGCGAGGCGTAAGTCTTTTGACAAACATGTTTAATATGTTCAGTCCAAGAAAGATTGTCAGTCATATAGAGTCCTAAATTCTTAACATTATGTTGTAGAGGTATAGCCATGCCATTCAAGATAACATTAGGAAGTGTTGCATAATCAATTTTGTTTAGAAGTTTCTGATAACCTAATATGATGGTTTGTGATTTATTAGGGTTTATATGAAGGAGATTGTTAGATGCCCACTTAGCAAGAGGTTTTAGGTCCTCATTCATCATCAGTATTGCCTGGTTAATTGATGAAGGTGAAGCATGTAAGTAGATTTGCAATTTCATCGGCGTATAAATGATGATAGCAGTACTTTAGGGAAGATGATATATCATTAATATATATTGAAAATAATAGAGGTCCAAGGACACTTCCTTGCGGGACTCCAGCACATACGGGTTCCCAGGTTGATTGATTGCCATCGGATATTACGCATTGATGTCTTTGACGAAGGTAAGATTCCATCCACTGAAGTGTAGGAGTAGAGAAATTAATAGATTTTAGTTTAGTTATAAGTATGTCAATGTCAACAGAATCAAAAGCTTTGCTAAAGTCAAGTAGTGTCAAGAGTGTCAATTGTCGACTGTCCATTTTTTTCCTTATATCATCCGTTAATTTAATTAAAGCTGTGCATGTACTGTGATTTGATCTAAAGCCGGATTGATATTTATCTAATATGTCATTTTCTGCAAGATATGCTGAAATTTGTTTATGGACAATAAATTCCAAGAGAGAGAGAGAGAGAGAGAGATAGATAGATAGATAGATAATCGTCTTTATTTTCCAGGCGGGATTAAGGCCAGCTAAACCTTTTCTTCCATCCAACCTTTAATTTAAATACATTTTCAGATTTCTAATTTGTTAATAACAATTTTGATTTACAATAAAATATTTGATAAAATAACATTAATTTACATTTTTAAAGCGCATAAACTATACATATTACACATTTATACTATCATTCATACCATAATTATTAAGTGAATTGTTTACAGAAGTTAAAATCAAGAAAAAGCTTATTATTGTGAGTTTAAACATATTGTGCATGTTGTTATTTGTCAGTATTCCCATGGCATTTTTTGAAATAAAGTTCATGAATTTTACTCCTAAAGATATTGTAACTATTGATATGGGTGTCCCTGATGTTTGAAGGTAGAGCGTTCCAAGTTCTTATTGCACTGATAGTGAATGAATTATCGAGTAAGTTTGTCCTGTGAACGGGGAAAATGAGTTGAGTACCTGCCCTTGATCTAGTGTTAAAGAGATGATTTGAATGGAGGTACGTGAAGTTGGTAGCAAGATAAGACGGTAAAGAAGTTGATAATACGCGATGAACGAGACAGCAGAGTGGAGGTTACGTCGATCATTTAGGCGAAGCCATTGAAGATCTTTGAGAGAGAGAGAGAGAGAGAGAGAGAGAGAGAGAGAGAGAGAGAGAATGTCAGAAGTCTCATCTCATGGTTCCCGATTGGTGTCTCAGTCCCTACTTTATCTTTAAATGCTATTTATATTTTTAGGGGATAAAACTGTTCTTTTCACATTTAAGTTCTATACTGCTCGATCGTAGTTCTTGTGTGTATCAAACAAGTACATTTTTACATTATTTTTTTAAAGTTTCATCTGGTTTGTTACAGATAGTTAATAATTATAACTCGTGTTCTAAGTTTATTTTACCAGTTAATTTTTACATCTTTGTTGTTAACTCAGGCATGATCACAGTGTTTAAAAAATGTGACGTTAGATTCATTGCTTTTTGCTGGAATAGTTTGACGGAAAAACGGTAAGAATAATCCATTTTAGACCTAGGCTGAGCTAACCTGTTCATAACTATGTTTTTTGCTATATTTATAAACTTACAATTGAATGATAAGTTTCTTGTGTTCACTGTACACATTTTTTACGAGTGCTGAGTGATTATTATCGTTCGTTTATTTATTTATTCTCACTGACACGTGCTGTTACAAAAAATAATAGGCCTAAAACAAATACACAAACACATAATACTAATAGTAAATATGAATAACGAAAAGCATTGACAAACCAAGATTAAGTGTAAAATGAACCAAAAAACATAAAAAAAACATAAGGGGATACAATTTGTATATTGGAGGTAGTTTTAGGCTCAGGCTGCATTAGGCATATTATACCATAGTTTTTGACAAAGTCAAAGTGAAGGAAAAAATGGCGTTTTCACTCTCCTGAACATGTTGAGCTCACTTGAAACGTATCTTGCTCCCCTCTCAACTGGTGGTTTGTTCCAGGCTAAGGGCGTCCACGACCACCCCCGGCCCGAGGCCAAGTCTACGTCCGAGGCTCGCCGCAGTCTGGGGGCAGGGCGTCGTGTCAGGGGGCTGGCTGTGCTGCTAGCCAGGGAGGCGGCGCTCTCGTCCAAGGTCAGTGCAGGGGTCCTACTATACTTGTGCTCTTTTGAAGTAAAGAGCGAAACACTGGGCAATTCTATATTATTTGAAGTTCAATTTTTAGGCTTTCGCGGCCCGAAATATCATTAAAATTAAATTGATCGGGTCATTTCGCCTGCTCAAATATATTTTATTGTGTTGACGTTTCACTTTCAACCCAAACTGTGTGGGCTTCTCTCTAAACAAAAACAAGCAATAAAACTTTTAAAAAATAATAAAAAAATATAAGCCGAAGACAAGGCACTAAGATACAATATAATATTGATGTAAGTTTTTTTAGTTTGATTATTTTTATTTTTTGGATATGCCACACAGTTAGGCTGATACGTCAACACAATAATGTATATTCCCACCTCATTAAATATAATTTTAATTCACAAATCGTCTGGACTCTGGACGCAGCTCTCGATTCCTCAAGTTCCCAAAAATGGATTTTTGCACTGCTATTAAGCCTACATAAAACTGCCAAATTTGCTACCAATAACATAATTCGTAGTCGTCTTCCGATGTTTCCATACTATTTGTTTCGTCTAAGTTTACCTGAAATAAATTATATTTGCAATAGAGTTTTATTAAATCTCTCTAGCGTTACCATTGAGCTAAATAATATAACTTAGTACATAGAATATTTTTGTCTGTGTCTTCTTAACCGATTGGAATGCATATGGATATAAGTTGGCTTTGATTCATAGGTAACATATATTTAACACTCATAATTCGTGAGTATAATGTCCTTCGTTTTTTACTATCCCAAACTCTGCATATATTTCTACGACCCACACGAGTGTATTAGTGGTTGTAAATTACCAGTAGCCCCAACCGTAAGAAGTGACGTTGTAATTACTAGTTCCGCCACCCTCCGCTAGGTGGTCCTGGCGTTGTCTCGTTGATGTATACATCCCTTACACCCTCACTACCCATAGAGTTGCGCCTCCAGTAGCTACAACATAAATCAAACAATAAGAAGCGCGATTTGTCATTCCTCTATATGGGAACATGTTTATAAAAGTTAGTTACTTATGATTTATGCTATTGGGAGTAAGGAGGAAAGATTGTTTGAAAATATTTTTAATTTTTATTTGGTGTACATCGTTCAATTTATAGTTTCTTGATTTTTTTAACAGTCTTGCTTGAGACAAAGTTTTAAAATGTGAGTTAGTTTTGTGTTTGGTTTGCAAACTCTCGTGCTCGTCACTAAAATAAAGCCTGAATTAGACGGTGCAATGTTTCGTTCAACATTCCTTGAATTCATGGACAAAATATAATCAATGTGAAGGAGGTATTGTTGTTTCTTATTATCTTTGCACATTTTGATTGCGTTCAAATCCAAGAATGTTGAACGAAACATTAAACCAACTAAATCATGTTTTAGACTTTTTTCTGTACCTTCAACGATAACAGGAAGCAATTGAGTTGATTTTCGTTTCGTTTTTAATGAATTATTATAAAATTATTTATGTAAGGCACCTTTGTAATTTTAAAATGTATCTTGCCTTTGAAGTATTTTGTGTCTAAGGCATTGATAGTAATATAATCTCCATGCTTCCATTGATTTTATACCACAATAAAAACAACATTCTAATATAAGAAAGTTATCTGAACGGAACTGATCAACAGACTATAATTGATGAGTATAGATTTATACCTTTTAGACTCGAAGAAATTCGGTATTCTATTATAGAGCAATAAATACCTGGCTGGCCAAGGGTTGGAATGCAATACCTCTAAGGGTTCATTGATTATGTTAATGAGAGGGCTGAGAAATACCACATGGGCAGTAATTATAATCTCAGTAGGAGTATTAACCGGTCTGGGACCCAACCAAGCTAATTTGAATGTTGCTTTGAAAACAGTTTACTGAATAAATTAAATGCAGTCATTCACAAATAAATTAATACAACAGTTCAATATGAAATAACGTAACTATATTAAATTGTGTCATCTTTCTGGATGAAAGTATTTTGGTCATGCATAAATGCAAGATAACACATCACATATTTTATAAGAACACAATTATTGACATGTAACATTGACGCTTTAATCACACATCAATTTGCAAGTAAAACACAACAATGCAATGGATTATCCAAAAACCAGTATGAGTTGGGAAGTGACTGCAGAAAGGCAGGGAGGAAGGGAGAAATTATAAATGGAAAATACGAATGCGTGCGATATGTACTGCGTGCACCGGTCACCACGTGTAGAGACCCTCATATAAAGGCTCAAGTCTGACTTTATTCATGTTCTTCTTCCAGCTTGTGTCCTTGAGGGACGGCAAGAGAGCGTCCAGTCTGGACTGCGAGGTGGCGTCGAGGTCACTGCTGCCTCCCCCGCCCCTCATCAGCGACACGGAGAGAGGTGAGCACTGCGTTATTTCACTATGAAGTAGAATTTATTTGCATTTAGTTAACGATTAAAGAATTCGTTTACGATTTACCTTTTTTACCAAGAAAACAACATAGATATGGTTTCTGATTAATTGTCAAGTATTGTTTTAACTATTGAATGTGTATTTTCCTAACTTAGGTAAGAACTCTCAGTTTTTGTGGTAAAACATTTGGGTAATTCAATTACGTTGCTATTCAGGTGGTTGTTTTATAGTTACAATTGATTTAAAACGTGTTCTTGTCTTTCCAGACGTCTCCTGCTCTTGCCCACCGTTCGAGTGCGTGTGCGGCCGGTCAACCGGTCAGGGCCAGTTCCACCCCCACCCCCACCAGTCGCAGTACCACCCCCACATGGACTCGTCCTCCTGGTTCCCGACCAACGCGTCCGCCACCCTCCAACACGGCGACCTCACCTCCGGAGTCAACACCTACTTCAACAACGACGAGCCCGTCGAGACCCAAGCCTACGACTTCCTCCCCTTAGCCGGTGATCTCTTCCAGCCTGAGGAGATCTTCCAGCTAGACCAGCCCCTCAAGGGGGACTACACGGCATGCGGGGCTGGGTCCCCTCCGATGTTGCTTGACCTTGGGAGCGGCGCGGTCAAACCGGAGCCGGTGACTCCCCCGTACTGGCTCGCCCCCGCGCCCCAACATGCCCCCGACGACAGCACGAGCAGCTCTACTCGTTTCCCCCCGTGTTCCCCCGACCACACCCCCTTCCACCCCCACCATCAACCTCCCCTCTGCGAAGTGGATCGCGCCGCCCCGCACTACGACACTACCATGAACGACGCTAGCGCCAATCAGAACATGCTGTCCTTCGGTCTGGACTGCGAGCGCATGAAGAACTACCTAAACATGGACGACACTAGCGCGCTCTATTATCCACCGCAGAACCAGATGCAGCCGGTCTCGGCGGACGCGTCGATAGAGAACTACCACTATAATGTGCATCGAGGGCCGCATGGCTCGGACAATGATGGCGTGAAGAACTATTCACATATGGACACGAGTTTAAGTTTCGAAGCCGAGTGTAACGTGAACGAAGTGCAAATGAACGATGTTTATGGAGGACACTATCCCGTTAACGAATACGGGTTGTTTGTGGCGGACGAACCTGTTAGGTCGGCCGAAGAACAGAAGGTCAATAACTATAGGTTGCATTGCGCAAATGAAACATTCCAAAATACACACTTACATACACATTTTCAACACATTTCACATCACTGAATTATAAATATATTACACAAAATTAAAGTAATGGTTATTTTTACTTTGTATTTTCCTGTTCCCCTGATCCGTTGCTTCTCCTGCAGTGCGATTCTATAAGGATAGTGTGAATGTTGCTTTAATGCATATCAATCGTTAACCATGCTACTTTTGGTGATAACGATTGATTTATCCATAGCTACATTGACGCACAGCAGAGTCCGTAGAGACGTGGATAATAATGTGTTTTCAGGATCTGCTCTGATTGGAAGTCGCCGTCCTTTTCTGCCGCCGTCAATACTAACTGAGGCAGAAGACGAAGACTGGGTTTGAGCCACCGACCTTCCTTCCTTATTTACCCAGATATTTCACTGAAATTTTCATGGGGCAAACTGATTTCTCTTTGGGCTTATTTGCTAACTTGTTTTAAACTTCAAATTATATATAGGACCAAGTCGAGAGTAGCCTAATACAGTGTAAATCTGTGTAACGTTATGAAGACAGTGAAAGGAAATTCTACATATTATACTTATATTGTAACTAATGATGGCGATACTTTTATTATGTTGCTATAGTGTTTTTTCTTTATCGATTTAAAAAAAAATGTTTTTACGAAATTCTAGCAAGCAACATTTATACAATATTGGTTTTAATTTGTGTTAGTCAAATGACAACTAATTCATGAAATTGATATTTTAGAACACAAAATCAATATAATATTATATTATATGTAACATGGCAGTTTTTTCATCTTACTGTAAAAACACTGATACAAATCATTTCTAAAATCAATTACGTGTAATACGCGTTTCCGAAACTTAGATAAGAAAAATGTGTCAATAATCGCTGAACAAAATTTGCGTTACAATATGTTTTTAATATTATATACTAATGAAAATACCATTTTATAATATGTATTTATGATTTTTGTTCTTTTTCTAAACATATGACAATATGCACAAAGGTAAAATGCACAAATTATTGTAAGTATACGTCTAAAATATATTAAAATTAATGTAAACCTAAGGAGAAAGTTCGATTCTGAGATGAAATAGTTGTGAGTTTTACCATTTTAAACTTCGGCACCATGTTTTCATCTTCTCCATGAAACATCATCATTCTCGGTGGCTCATCTTCTAAGTTCTAATATGTAACGAAAATAGGACGTGTTCTCGAGTCTGCAAGATTACTAGACTTGATTACTAGACTTTTTTGTCATTCAAGTTTTCATTCTCGAAAATTGCTCTCTTTAGCTATTAATACACTAGAAATGTAGACGTATGCTGTAGGCTCTTTGCGTTTTAGTGGGATATAATAGAACTAATGCTAGTCAACGACTTGGTTCAGGTAAACAGCGGGTAAACAGTGCCCAAGTAACAAACTTAGGGTTTTTCAAGTTCATTGTGTGGTAATGTTTCACAACACACATGAATACGCGTTAAGTTTTTGTTTATTGGGCAATTTCATACCATACAATGCCATGTATATGTTTTGGCATATAAATAAATAATTTCGTATTTAGAGTCTACCCACTCAGTCATATAACTGATTTTCATTGAAGGACATTCAACCAAAGCGACCAAGCCAACCCTGTAGGCCCCGACGAAATCGACGAGTGAGCGATAACGCGATATTTTAATAGGAAATGTATAGCAATCAGTGGTATGGACAGTGCGAACACCCGCGGATCAACGCCAGAATCAACAAGGGCGATTCAGAACAACTTTGAATTTAGTATGTGCCTCGTTGCTATAGGACGGCTCCAAAGTCACCGTTAACAAATTCCTAACCCAAAAAGTTATGGATTTAAGTCCAAATTCGAAGTTAAAAACGTCTGTCTATAGCGGGAAACGAACCCTGGACCTTCTGCATTGGAAGCAGAGACGCTAACCGCAAGACCAACGAGCCACACAAAATATAATAATAATAATAATAATATAACATAATGTATCTGGTGACATATACAATGATCTGTATTGGCCCTATGTATGTTATGTATATTCCTAGATCTACAAGTCTGTGTTGTCTGGGTCCAGGCGCGGTGCCACCTGGGGTAAATTTGTTTTTCATTCAAGGTAAAATAATAAATTGACGTTTAGAACTGATACTGATTCTCTCTGTTTTACTGCAGGGATACTGAATTGTTCATAAGTACTACCTTGCCAGTGTTCCGTATATCGAATGCGAAGGGGAACCATGATGTGGCGGGTTGTCTCATCGTAAGATTGATAGCCACTGAGATTACCTCGCAAGTTCAGTCTGTACACTGTACAGTGCTCAGTGCTAAGTGTTCACCACAAGAGTATCGGGGAAGGTTCATACTTGAGTGAGATCAGTGATAGCTAATACATCGTGTTTGACTGTTTGTGATCCAGGGCTACAATAATGGGTGTGTCAATCTGAGGTGTATGACATTCAAATAATAATCACGTTATTTAATAAGTGACAACAACAGTGTCAGTATATGTACACAGTGCACGGAATCAAGCAACAAAACGGTAACTATAGACTTCTATCTTCTACATAGCTAAACCATCAGGGGTTATGTTTCACGTGCACATACGCGTAGTAACATTTTGAAAGGGGGGGGGGGGGGGGGTCGGGAATTTATTAGCAGATTCTTTGGGTGGTAGCTGGGTCCCAGCCGCCGGAGTTTTCCACCGAAGTCGGAAATAATTATGTCACCATACTACAGTTATACGTTCGGATTGTGCACACAAACTCAAATCATCGGATGAATGTCTGCTAGGGTTTAACGTTGTGTTTTTT
>JAMZAV010003913.1:0-61462 GCA_024449915.1 Sweltsa coloradensis | reverse complement strand
GGCCCCAAATGTCACAAAAAATATCGTACAAAAAATAAAAAAAAAAATCAAAAAAAGTACGTTTTTTTTAGGGGTTTCTGGTACCTTTCCAATTTTTTTTTCACAAGGAGGCCTACTAATCACCAAAAACCTTTAATGCTATGGAAAAATGACTTTGTACCCCCACCCTTTTTGGTCAAAACGGCCCAATGTCACAAAAAAATAGCACTAAAAAAAAAAAAAATCGTAAAAGTGCGATATTCATGAGAAATATTTCTTTGATTTACAAAAAGTGGCACGCAAGTTCGAGATTTCGAAGGCCCCTTCAATTTTCATCAAGATCTTTTATGCTTTTTGCCCGGAATAGGCAAAAAAACAGACAAAAAAAAAAAAAACATTGGAGAAAATTTTTTTGAGGGGTCGTAAAAATTAAATTTTTCGTTCGCTGCTACGCTCGCTATGCTGGGGAAAAAAACGGGGAACGTAAATACAGGGTTAAAAATAAACACTTTTTTGTTTTTGGTTGAGTCTAATTATAATTTTTTGGTATCATTCCCAGAAACGTTAAGAGGGATCAGAGATAGTGGAAATTTTAACTTAATTCAAAACCAACTCGCACAGAAAGAAAAATGGGAACATCACTAAAATAGGATGGGCAAATGCGTGATTTTCCTAAACTGCTCACTCTAGGCTGTCAGCGCATGTACAGTACACTGGTTATTTTTGCCATTTGCAAAAAAAAAAATGGATTTAAGAGCGTTTATTTTTTTGGGTGTAGCGCCAAATCGGGTCAGCTGGTAGCGATCGGTCTGGTAAGTAGTCTCTGGCAGAGATTTTGTGTGATGACGCAAGACGCGAGCGCAGCCCGCCCTACACGGAGAGTGTAGAGTGGGCCTAGATTTTTCCGATCACTATACGCCTTCTGCGCGTGACCTGGCCGGCAGTCTGTAGCAGAGCTATCAAGACGGGTTTCGCTCCTCTAGTAAGGCGGGGGCCCGGGGGCCCGGCAGCTCCCGACACAGCATGGGGGACACGCCACATGTTTATTTTTTTTGTGAAACGTTAAGTGAAATCGCATTAAAAGGACAATCCCATCCCTAACTAAAATACGATCATTCATTTTGGGTTTTACGTAAAAAAACGGGCACATCAGTAAAAAGTCCATTAAAAAACAAAAAATACAACGCCATCTCAGACTTAAAATTCATCAATGAAAAAAGCCCGGGGAATATTTTTGACCGTAAAAAATTATTTTTAAAAACAACAAATCTCGACGAAACTTCTTCCAGTACATCAACAGCAGCGTTACATCACATTTTCTTACCAACGAAAACGATTCAAATATTTATTTATTTTTTTTGGGATAATTGGTCGCAAAAATTATTCCAAGTACAAGTGGGTCGGGGAAACAAAAAGGTTTAGTATCACGGTCGAACCCCACACCCACCTTGGGTTCAGTCTTGCTGGGACGGCCCTTTCCCTTGTGCAACAGCGGGGTTTCCCTTTGGCGTCAGACATTTGGGCTATTGTACGAGACTAGAAGTCGTTACCTAAAGGAAAAATTAATTAATAATTACTCCATTCATTGGAAATTTTTAAAAAAACACCTTACAAGTACAATAAGGTAATAGGCCTATGGGAGCAGCACGTAGACTTTCAGAAACGCGTGCATGTTAGGGTATGTCTATTAGTCTTCGAGTAGGCCGGGCCCACCTCAGCGCCTTATAATATCCTCCTCCTTGTGACATTCTGGGTATTCGTTTTGTCCCGTGTTTTCCCGGGACTAGTTTTGGCACTTTTCCCGATATGCTTTCCCACCTTTTTTATATTTGATTCTTAAATTTAATTGCCAATATATTGTTTTTTCACTATTATCATTATTTTTGTATATGGGCCCTTATTCAAATGAGTAATGACTTTTATCCATTTTTGTATGGCCTGTTTTTCTATTATTCATACTATAATTATTGTTAATAACACTATTATTATTGCCCCACGTTTCACTATTTTTTGTACTTTTAATTATTTTAATAATTAATCTAAAAATTTTTATTTAAAATTACAAATGAGTAATTAAAATTGAGTCTAATTAAAATAGATTATGTCTTTTTATCAATGCAAACCGTTACATCACACTACTTATCAGAAGCTAATATCTATTTATTTTTGTTAGCGCAAATTTTTAGTGTTTATATATGGTGTTGTAGTATTCAACTATTTCATTATTACTTAAAGTATACTGTGTTCAGATAAGGTGGCGGCCCATGGATCACTGCACTGTCGCCCCCCCTCATGCCACAGGTCTCGGCAAAGTAAATAATGTAGCTGCTCTAAAGCTTTCGGAGTAAAACACGACATTTTTAAAAAGCTTGCCCAATATATCTAAAAATAAAAAAGTTATAATGGATATCGAATAAAATCAGGAATTTGATGCCCTAACTTGAATCACATTGGCGAGGTTGGCGTTATAAACAGCTGGAACTTGGACACCCTATAACCAGCAAGCAACTTTCGTATGTGATTACCTAAAATCATTATTTCGCTATAAATACTGACTCTGTGGAAACTACTTTATTCACATTATAAATGTTTTAAGTTGATAAATATCACGATAACATGACCAAATAGTAGGCCCTAATCCAGTTGTGTGTAAATTGGTCTATTGGCGTCCGCTCTCGCTTGAACCTTGAGCCCAACTTATCGGAAACTTTATTCTTCATTTTGTGTCTGCATCTATGTATTAGATTTATTAGTTGTCCTCCTTTATAAATCATGTTTTTCAATGAATAGGATGACGGTTAAATAAATAAATAATAAAATATAGGCTACTCTTGACATTGTTGACAATAACTTCAGTGTGAACGTTTGTAGGTTCTTTCAGCTTTTAACTGTCCAAAAGTTAAAACGCCTATAGGCCTAGTGATGTAAATGAGCGAGGTGAGACAAAACAAAACTACTTATGTGCGATCTAGGCAACGATCCATTGACATAAATCGAACACAAATGCATCTCGGCACAACTCCAAGCTTAGAAAAACTTGATAAGATAGGATGGTTGTTTGTTTGTTGTTTACATTACAGTTCTTTAGTTTGAACCTCCTCCGCATCACAAGACAATCCTATGATTTTCATAAGGGTATTTTTGCAAAATAAGAGGAATTAAGTGGGCTAAACACTTGGTACACCTACCAGGTAACACTTAATAAAACAATGTAGCACAATGCAATAAACATAATTTAGGTACCGTACCTAGCTAGTTGGCTAAATCAAGTATCCACAGACCCCTGTTAAAAGTAAAACATTGAATAGGCTATGATGTATGTAGCGGGAAAGTTGTGCGTCACTTTCCCATGTAGCCTAGGCCTACCCTAGCAATGTGTGCCTAGAAGCTTTAGCAATTTGTGTGTGAATTTGTGTATTGGAATGATAAGCTCTACCTAGGCTATCTGATTAGAAAAGTAAATAAATTAGTCAGAAAGGAAATCGGATATAGGCCTAGGCACTACTCCGCACGAGGCTACAATAAAAAGTGCAAGTTTAAATTAACTTTAAGAAAAACATAGGTGACATGTAGGCCTAAAGACCGATGCACAATTGCCGGTAACGAGAACGGAAGACGCTAACGTTAAGAGCTTCGATGCACAACAGCTCATGAAGCAAGCCGACGGGAACAAATCAAATAATAAGTGTGTTAATTATATTTTGTTATTCCGACTGTGGTGTTACTTTGAAGTAATGAAATTACTCCATTACTCATACTTCAGCAAAATGTAATAAATTACTATTTAGTGACTTCTCCAAGAAAGTATGAAATTAAGTTACTTTTATGAACAAAAGTAGCTGAAATTACTTTCAAAAATACTTTTGTAATTTAAATTGTATCTGACGTGCGACGAAGTATGACGCAAGTGCTTTGTCTGCGATGGCGGTCTCAGACAGGGTGTACCACGTGTCCCACACTTTAAAACCAGTCGGAGGCCTATCTCATGATATTGTAGATATCGACGTATGAAAATATTGTTACGGGGTGACAATCTATCGGCGAAATGTTGTAACTAAAACTACAAGTGTAACAATCGACTATCGTTATTTACACAGACTGAATGTTGTATGTCAAGTAGATAAAGTCATCAACGGCGTTGTCATAGGCGGAGAGTACCAAAAGTAAACAGGGCTAGGTCTGAAATAAAAACTTGGATAAAAATTTCCGATCAGACCTACGAAATATCGGAAATGCTGCAGCACATGCACATTGTTAAGCGGGCGATAAGTAGAAAGGTAGAGGCGCACTGGCACAGTGACTGATATTTTATAACAAAGGCGCGGGCCCCCCGCGGGAAAAGTAACCCTTTTCCAACGCCAAAATTTCAATGATAAAGTAGGAAATTTTCTTTGTTTCATTTAGAAAATTGTAATTAAATTACGGCTCGTTTCTGAAAAAAGAATTTCGTTACGTAACGGTTTGGCCACTTTAGTTCGTTACTACCCCGGTCGGTTATTCCCCTCGGTTTTTTTTAATTTTTTTCGCATATTACGGATAAACCATCAATCAGCTGAAAAATATGTCAGGGCCCGACATCTTGATCGTGGTTCGGTAAGGACTGGAGGGAAGTTACGGAAAAATTAAAAAATTGGGGTTTCCCCTGGAACGACGCAAGGGAAACTTTTTTGGCTCGTAGTTAACGTGTGATTCAACTTTCTTCCGTTATGAAACCGTAAAGTTATCGTTTCCAGACAGTTTTGCATCGGTTAAAATGACTTTTTGCAAAGCGAACAATTTTTAGCAAGTAAGTAGGCTACATTCATTGGAAGGTAAAACTGGTGCAGCATCAGCAAGGTTGCTTTGCAAACCACTTCATTACTGTATGCATAATAGGCTTATTATTTAATGCAGAGAACCTACAATTAACTCGAGGCCTACAATTAAACAAAGGTAGATAGTCAAATGGCAGATGATAGTTGAACAGCTAAGTGCAATTTTTTTCACAATGTTGAAACCACAAAATCTAGCACAATTTCAACATAGGGCCAGGCCTATTAGGTCTTAATTTGCCTAACGGGTTTCGAAGGACACCGGTTGATCCTTCAAACTTGGGTAGGTAGGTCATGACAACATAGGCCCTTATTCATACCGGTATTCACCATTGGGTTGCGTTCTAGCGGAACTTATTTGGTTGGGGGGATTCGAATGCAGATTCGCCCACAAAGAGGCCTCGTATGGACTCTTGTGTGGGGTTTGAGTTCGATTAGGGAAAATGGCAGGAAATAAGGCCCAACAAAACAAGATTATAAACTCTCAAACTAACAACAATATTAGCCAAAACCTATGGGGATCCTAGTAAGAGCGTACCACTAAGAGGTCTGTGCATTTCCTTTTTACATGAAATTATACGCCTACCAGTTATTGGCTCATTGCATTTGCACGAAGTGCTGCACTCATTGCAGTTCTAGTTCAATCCCCAATTGAAAATAATTATCAAAATCACGCAAAAAAATGTCATCCTTTTCAGATGCTGATCTCCAGCTGACTGAGCAAATAAGAAGTGAAAAGAAAAATACCTTATCACAAGGAGACCTTTATTCAACACTAAAACATTTAATAAAACAAAACCTAGACTGAAAATACCCTGAGGCCTACTTTGGATAACGTAGTAATGATTCTTGGGCTTACACAGAGTATACGCTAGGACTGGCAAAAAAAAAAAACAACATAGGCCTTTTACTTTGGCCCCGCCCTACGTAATCAAACATGATTCTTCGGTACACAGAGTATAAGCCTAGGCCTAGCAAAAACAATACATAGCAGCTGCCATACCGTCAGAATAGCTGCTAATTAGTAATTAACGACATCATATTGTACGCCTAACCCTGTATTTTATTGTTCACTTTGTATGAGTTTAACATATTATAACAAATCTTATTCATTGCTTCTGTCTGACCTTTCAAAATCTCCCAACAACAAAAACAAATGATGCGCATCAAATTGTCCGCCATATTGCACTCTAGCTCCATCGAACTGCCCTCGGACCCAATAAGGCTCAGTTGCAGCACTCGTTCGTTCTAATGCCACCGCCAATGGTGTCCGTTCACTGGCACCGAGTTCACAATTAAATCCGGTTATTTCTACCGTAAAGGGTACCCCCGGTTCAAACCGACGTGCCGCGCATGGCCAACCGACCAATTCGATAAGTCACTATAAAGTTAATGACACTTTTGGCGTGGGAAGAAGGTTGTGGGGGCCCGGGAGGGTGATCGATAGCGCCGTGGGGGGCGAAGCGAAGGTACTACGAGGTTAGCTACATTTTGTGTTGCACGCTTGGTATTGCTTATAGTCTCATATTTAGGCCTATGCAACTTGGCTAATCAAGATAGGCCTAGGTAAAAAATTAGGCACTCTTCGTTGGGGGGGGTCCATTTTTTCAAGGAGTGGCTATTTAACCGTAGGCTACGGAAAATTAACAATAGACAAAATCGTCCGTAGCAGTACGTATACCACCTAACTAGGCCAATAGCTGCAAATAGGCTATCACAGTGCATTGTGGCAGAGTGTAGCTGCGTCCGAATTCTATGCGGAAGGTCACGGTCGGTTCAAATTTTTGTTGGTCTTTTTTTTTTACCATTCTATTTGGGTCCATGTTTTTTTGCAAATGAAGTTCACCTACATTTGGCCCCGTCGCAAACACAATTCTAGATGATAAAAGCATGAAAGAAGTGCTAGGCCTAGGCAGGCAGCCTAAAAAAGGACTTTTGGTCTTGCGAAGGTTTTTTGTTGTTAATAAAACAGCCAAAAAAGGACGACGACACCGAAAAAGGACTTTCGTTTAAAATAGCAACGTTAAAGGTCTTGGAAGATTTTTTTGTTACCCAAAAAACAGCAAAAAGGACGACGACATTTAGGCCTAGGCCTACCTAAAAAGGGACTCTCGTTTAAAATAGCGATGTTAAAGGTCTGATGTTTTTTGTGTGTTCACGGCTACTAAAACAGCAAAAAAAAGGACGACGGACAACTGAAAAAGGGCCTTTCGTTTAAATAGCAACGTAAAGTCTTGGAAGATTTTTTGTTACGTAGTACAGTCTACGGTTAAATGTATAACATAATTTTTTCCGTAGATTACGGTAAATAGCCACAGCCTTTTTCAACACCGTTTTTTTTTGCTGTTAAATTACTACAAACAAAAACTTTAAAACCTTTACGTTGCTATTTTATAACGAAAGTCCTGTGGCATTTTAGTCCGTTATATGTAAAAATAGCAACGTTAAAGGTTAGTAGGGCGAGGCCTACTAAGTAAAAAAAGTGTTAAAAAGTTGGACCCCCCCCAACTACAAGAGTACGCTACCAAAAGTTTATGCGCAAAGAGTGGGGCAGGGGCTAGGCAGGCTACCCTATACGGATATTTACCAGAATTTCCCAATGAATGATGATTCGTGTTAGTCACATCTTTCCCCCCCCCCCCTCAGTGCGGCCAATGGAAAACGCCATAAATTATTGAAAGTTAATAATCTGGTAGGCCTATTGTTTAGGCCTACCCTATTGTTTACACCTAGGCTCCTATCTCCCGCAATTTTCCATTCCGGTTATCAAACAAACAAATTTCCACAAACAAAAATTTGCATTTGCTTCGATCTCGATTCTCGACCAACCACAACTTGATTGATTACCAACGAAAACGTACGAATTAACTCCGGATGAAATTATAGAATCGGGGTCCAGGGTAAGAGTTCACTAGGCCTCAACCCAGGATATAAGCTTTATTAAATAAATTAAAATATCACCAAATAAAGTAGAGGCCTACCTAAATTAATATATTAATATCAGAATGTATAAATTAAGTACAGAATTAATATTAAATAAATAAGATAGTTTTTCAGATGAAAAAAATAGATTTTCACACCCGCCATTTTCAAATACGAAGGCTCCTTCCCAGTAAAATTACCAAGATGCCACTATGAAAATTTTTCTCTTGCAGTAGAACCCTCCAAATGTGATCAATCCTGTTGAAAAACGCTAATCGAAAAATACTAGACGCAATAAGGTCAACTAATGGTTGTTAATGCGAATATAAAATGAATATAAAAATAAATTTATGGACTAGAAACAGAAATTTTGTAAACAACGCTTTCTGCCGCTAGCGTAGCCATCACCAATCGTCTACCAACGCCATTTCCACAGCGCCAAAGCATTCGCGTAAATACATTTCATGAAATATCTATGCAAGTACTAAATCGACGAAGATAAAAAATACACCAAATTAAAGCCCGTGAAATATTTTAATTAATTATCGTGGTCTTAGCTCCCGAATAAATAATTGTACATGAAAAATTAAATGTAAAAGAAAATACATTAACGGCGAACTTACCAAGTCAGATGCACGGAAGCGAACGTACCTAGTTCTCGCGCGTGCCGGTAGAGTTTCCTCTACGAATCCCGCCGAAAAGTAGTGTGAAATGCATTGTGGGTAATATATGGTGCGAAAGTATGAATTCATAAAACAATTAATCAAATGCTTAGTATTTTAAAGTACGTTATGAACGTAGGACACTATCAGGAGTTTTCTGAGATGAAATAGAACGACTTCAAAATGTCATTTACTTGCTGTGCAAAGTAGATTGCCACCTTTAAATGCAACTGGTGGTGGTGGTGCGCACAAGTGTAGGCCTAAAGCTCGTTTTGACAGCTCAGCATTAATATTGTTTTTGAATAAATTAACATATAAGAAAATATATACTCACAAGGTAATTAAAACATATAAATTTATTTATTTTTTCTTTCAGTACGTTTCGCAATTAAAATATAAATAGTACCAAATCTTTCAATTTAAAAATAGCATTTTGTAAACACCAGGGAGCCGCCATTTTTATTCCCTTCATTAGTCAAATGACGATTCATTACATTTGATTTAAAAATTGTTGACATTCGTATTTATTCAATATAATCACATTAAACAAATTTAACTTTTGTTTTTAATTAATAATCCATACCAAGATCAAATTGTTTGAAATAATGTATTTTCTTATATATTGGTCTTCCATTTGACTAGGATAGTACTGAACAGAAAATACTACGCATGCGTTAATAAAGATTTCGAACTAAGTGCGCCAGCGAACAGCTGATGTCCATACTGTATTTGAATGTTTTTTAATGTATTTGAATTACATGTTGCTTGATCTGATGTGTGCTAGAAAATAGTTTTTCACAATTCTATGTAATTGTCTGTAATATAATATGAAAACGCTTTTTCAGGCGCGTTGTTGGATGAGCGTAATATTTTTAAAATCGTAAAATTGAGATTATCACGAGAAATAATTTTTCGATTGCGCTCAAATTTTAAACGAATATATAAATTTATAAAATTAAGGTTCTGTGAAAAAATCATTCCAATCGGATAAAGTATGTAGGTGTTATAAGCCAAAGAAATTTTAAAAATAGAAAAAAATTGTAAAATTGCGATTTTCATAAGAAATAATTTTTCGATTACGCTCAAATTTTACACGAATATGTTAATTCATAAAATAAAGAATCTGTGGAAAAATCGTTACAATCGGATAAAGCATGTAGGTGTTATAATCGAAGAAATTTTTTTTTAAATCGAAAAAAAATCGTAAAACTGCAATTTTAATGAGAAATAATTTTCCGATTGCGCTCAAAAACGTGGCAGTTCTAAGTTCAGAGATTTCGAAGGCCTCCATAAAATTTCATCGCAATTGGAGTATCGGTTTAGCCGTAATCGTGTTAACAGACACACAAAAATACAAACAGAAAAAAAAAGAAAAAAAACATTCCGGAACTTTTTCTCCGCAGTGTAGTAGAATGGAATCTTCGCTTCGCTCGCTACGCTCATCAAGTGCGGGAAGTTACACATTGGCTACTGTTCCCAGTTCTCAGTTTTCTTCCGATTGTAATGATGGATGCAGTTACGAGTGTTTGTGAAAAACCGTTTGAGAGGCTAACATTTGAGCAAAATAAACTATTGATTGACAATGATGGGGCAACACCGGGACTAAAGGTAAGGTCAGCATCGGCATGTATTTTTTCACATAGTAGCTATCACTTGAACCATTTACCTTTACACATCAGGGCAGGGTACTGCAACACAAGTTCTTCTTGATAAAATATCTAATCCCTCACGTATTTTTTTAAAATCGTTTTCCAGCCACTTACACAAATAAGACTTCAAAAAATTTCACCTACAGCGTCTGGGCTCCGCCCCAGACTCCTTTGTGCTAATTAATATATCAGCATAGTTGCTTCCCACCTATTGTATAGAATAATCCCATATTAATTTATTTTATTAAACATTTAGTTTGGTGCACAGTGGCACCTGAATATTGAAACTTGTCATATGGATTATAAAAAACAAAGACATCAGGCCTAGAGCCTTTTACACCATGGGTAAAAAACTTTACTTGATATATAAAACTATTATAGGGCCCCACTTTGATTACTGTAGCTCACTGTTATGGGACATAGGCAAATCTGACATAAGTCTGCTACAAAAACTTAAAAATAGAGGTATGAGAATAGTAATAATAGGATGTAACAGATACAGAAGGATAAACGATATGCTAACAAATTTACCATGGACTTCTGTTATGGTATTTAAAATTACGAAGGGATTGGTACCTAGCTACTTTAATAAATATGTCAAGTAAAGATAATATGCATCAATAATACAAAACAGAAGTACAAAATAAACTGTATCTAGAATGTGTGAACAAAAGTAGCACTCAAATATCTCTTTTCTATAATGGCAAATAATGCCATTGTGCTTTGTGTATAGACCTTAAGTTTAAGGTCCACTGGAAACTTCTAGTACCTGCAGAAAAGTTTGCCTTCCATCCTGCTTAAAAATCCAGCAAAGTCCTTGTACAATGTACAACTGCCTATGAACATTGCTTATTTTCCAAGGTTTTATTTTTTAGTGCTACAAAAAGATAATAATGCAACGCAACGCCAGGGAGCCTGGAGGGCATGGCCTCAAGATTATCCCCGCACTGAATTGGGTTTACCACACAGTTTTGGTATCATAACGTTCAAACCGCCACTGCATTCAATTTAGACCAACAAACTTACCACGTTAACGTTACTTACCCATTATCATCCATGGTACCTAATTCAAAGTCCCGCTGTAGATTCCACTAAGTTTTCATCTAGTGCTCCTAATTTCTTGTCCAAACTTATTGAACATGTTCTAGAACAGGTGTCTTTGAGAGATATGAACTCCATCCGAACTGGTTAAACATGTTCGGGCCTTTCTAGAACAGGTGTCTGGAGTAGGGTTGCCATACATACCGGTACATCCCGCTTTCGGTGGGACAGTCTAGAATCTAGATATTCAATTAAAAGTCTTGCGTCCCTCCAATACATCAAGCGGGACACAATTATTGTATTGCCCACCTTGTCAGAAATTTGTTCGATCCCAATGCAGTTTTGGTGATATTTTGGGTTTTGCACTACAAAAACGACAACACATTTTCATTCATTCAGTCCAGTATCTTTTTTCTAAAACTTTGGTACAAAAATTATGGCAACCCTAGTCTGGAGATATATGAACCAACGCTCCAAAATATTCTACTTGCTAGCTTGCAAGTTGTGAGTGACTTTTGATAGGTTGTGACAATTGTGAGTAAAGCTTTCTTACTCCAGAAAGTAGGCGTACTTTTTCACTTATCACTTGTAAAAAAATCTAAGAAAACATATGCATTTAATATCCTTTTTATTTGTTATCAAATTTGTTCAATATTTAATGCATTGTTGTAATATTACTATTTCAAATATTTACTTAAATGTAGTTCATTGTTATGTCTGCATCTGTGTAATTAGATTTATTTAGTTGTCCTCCTTTGTAAATCAGTTTTTATAACTGAATAGGATAGACGTTAAATAAATAAATAAATAAATAAATATGGCCTCTATGCTCTGCAGGCCAATCAGACTTAAAATGCATTTACACATGGTTTCAGAGGTTCAGCAGCCGAAAAATGTTTGCCTACGCCTAAATGCCTCCCACCCGAGTAGTATTTTTGCCACGCGAGTTACACCCGTTGTGATTCTTAAAGGGTTGTATATGAACACCATCCAAATACCTAACACATTTAAAAAAAAAGTTGAACGACCTTTTTCATGTTCAGATTGTTCCAAACAGTTCTGGACTAACAAAATATAAACAAACCTATACCCATGTACTATGATGCACACATTTCCAGGCACGGACATACCTAGGCCTACCATCAAAGCTTGAAACACAGTGACCACTAGTACTACATAGAACGTAGATGTAATTCAAAGCCAAAGTCGATAGCTACATAGATTTTATGCTGTGTGTTCTATGCTGTTCTCAGATGTAGTATAGTATAGCCTAGTTTTAAGACGTAATGACTCGTAATATACCCAGACACACATTGTACGAGGGGTCGCCATTACGTAATAAAAGAAAGCATAAATCTCAACTCACATTTAAATTCATTGTACCCACTGAAAATCAGTTCTGTGCCTGAGGGACAAGTTGTGTGCAGACAGTGCACACAGATGAACAAGAAAGTGTTGTCACCCGAGGTTTTAATTTATGTCGTGTTGATAGAATGCCTATCGGCTGGAATATTGTATAAAACCAACAGATGACCTTCATGGCGTGATGGAGGGGAAGCTGACAAATCTGACGAGTATAAGAAATATGAAATTATTAATTAATATTATATAAGTACTACCATATTGTGCAGAATATAGGCCGGACCTGAATATAAGCCCACGCCCTAACTTTTCTTGTTGAAATATAAAAAAATCATATGCATAAGCTGGTAAGGGACCTTCGAGACTTAAAATAATGAAGGGTAGGCTTATATTCAGGGCAATACGGTAATACAAAATTATTTATTATTTCATGTTACTTTTAAGGTCTGTTTGGTTTAACGCTACCCCCCAAGATCGAATTCCTCGGCTCTTTGTGCGACAAATTCCTGTATGAACTATGAATTGCTATTTGCAAGGAATTTGAGGAAGTAAATTACTCCACATGGAGTTGTAAAACCTCGTTGACCAATCACAATCAGTTAAAAAAATTTAGCCAATCGGATGGCTAAAGAATTCAGAACTACGAAATATGGAAACGGAACTCTTTAGATAATCAGCCATACACAAGAAAAATTGAATGGAAACCGCAACATATTATGATCAACAAAGGAGACAATCAGTTGTAAATGTACGAGTGTTATTTTTCAATGGGTAGCGTTAAACGGAACTCACTTTAGCAATAAAACTTGTCAGTTTCCATCTAATCATGAAGGTAAGCTGTTGGATCGTATCACAACACTCAATAGGGATGGGCAAATATGTTATGTATACCGTCTATATCGATCAATTGAACTAGGAACACAATAAACTTGATAAAACTTGGCTGTCGGGATACGCCGTGTCGATTGTCATTAAAATTCTGGTGTTTCGTGCTGATTGCACAGCTCATCTTCAGAGAAGAAGAGGAAAACACTGGGCAGAACCTACTCGATCCAGCTCGACCCAGTGAATGACAAGTTACAACAATGTGCAACCTCCTTTATATTAAAACCATGACGCTCAATCAGCTCGAAACGTCAGAATTTTAATGACAATTGACTCGGCGTATCCCGACAGCAAAGTTTTATCATTGACTCGGGCCGTGAAAGCCTACGACACAATAAACATGTTTCAGTGTGAGGAACGGTAGAGAAGGATAACGGCTTACCTTCGAACATCAGACACAGATACAACAGGAGACGAGTTGCTACATAGTTTCAACCAGCTTGTGGTCGGTGTGAGTAGACGTGCTAAAATAACTAAAGCTAGATTGATTTGATTTGTATATTGTGTAACGTCTCATATTAATGGACCAAGTGTTTGTGGTTGGGGAAAGTAGAAAGGAGACCAACAGCTTACCTTACACGAGACGGGCAGCTGCATGAAACTGGCTGGTTAACATAAATATTTACAAAACAAGATACACAATGAAAATATATTTATGTTAACCAGCCAGTTTCACGCAGCTGCCGGTCTCGTTGGTCTCCTTTCTTCTTTCCCCAACCACAAACACTAACCTAGCCGATAGGCATTCTATCACAACCAACATAAATGCACTAAGACTATTCGAGATGATGAGTGGTGATAGATGAGGATGAATAGAAGGGAGGGGAAACCCGGTACCGGCATGTAGCCTACTCCTTTTGAAAAGTACCAAGGACACCAACGGCTTTACGTCCCATTCAAAAAGACGGTGTAACCTTGATAGTCATATAGGTTCCTCCACTAACCCGGACTGCCGAGCAGACGTCGAGGAGAACGAAGCCGTTACACTAGCTCTTGAATCCCCCATCTGCTCTAACTAGCGTTGTACGTGCGATTCAGGGCAGAGCGTTCACCCACTCTCCATCTGACCATGCCCGAGGTTGCTTGATTTCGGTGTTCGAGTGGGAACCGGCTTAGTAACCGCGGATTAATATTGGAGTGATATGTACTACTCCCTGGCAGTGGCGTAACTTCAAATCGGAGGCCCCCGGGCAAAAAAGTAAAGTGGCCCCCCCTTACAAAAAATCCTAATTAGTTATACCCTACTCTTAAAAAAAAAGAATCACCTAAAATGTTTTTTGTCAAGCTTTTGTTTCCGCAAACACATTGACAACGTCCTAGAGTTGTTTACATAAGAGTTGAGTTTATGAACATCTTTCAGCGGTGGCAACTGTAACGGGGATTGTTAAAAAAGTATCAGTGCAGAAGGCTCTACACACATTGGGAAAACTGGCAGAAAGAGCAAAATTTTAAATTATTCTATATAAGGCAACAAGTTCTTAAGCTGTTTTTTAGCATCTTCGTATTTTCCCCGAAATTCATCATGTGCATTGTTGATGGAGAGGTCCGAGTTTATTCGTTGTAAATTAATCGAAACAGCGTCGGTAGATGTTAAGATCTTAGGACTGCAACACGACTTGGAGGCTCTCGTTCAGACGGAAGTTCGCTTATTATCACAATTTTTTATAACAAACCCCACAAACCCAGGCCTCACACCTATTTTCTAAAGGGAAAGCTGTTGGTGCCTGTTATCGCCGAAGGCGAGAAAATTTGTGAATTTACAACTTTAGATGGCCTAAAAACGTGTTTAAAAAATCGGTAAGATATTGAAAAGTGAAATCCTATTCCAACTCAAAAATGTGTATTCGCTATTTTTTTTACTAAATTATAGGAAAATAACATAAAAATAGGTTATATCTCAAGGAGCCCCTGTGGGGCCCCCGGGCATTGCCCGGGCAGCCCGAGCGCTAGTTACGCCACTGCTCCCTGGTCAATAGTAGGTCGTGTTTAGATATTTATGGTTTATTCAATCACTTTATTTATTTTTTCGAACAATTTTTTGTTTTTTATTAGGAGAGTTGTGTTAGCAGAACATAACATTTAGAGTACTAATACGGTAATACCGTATTTTGATTATCAATGGTATTAATAGTTTTGTTGCCTAAAGGATCATTCACAACTAGTTCTAAGGTGTAATATTATGTAATGCTGAGTATGTGTTTCAACTAGAACGTTCACAACACGTCGTTAGTCGTCGGGTATAAAGTGTATGTCGTAACGAATTGCTCAAAATCCAATTCTTACGACGAGCCAATCAGAACAGTGAGCTGTGTGTGTGCGAAAGCGAAAGAAGCGAGCGTCTAATACGTAGGCTGTTGTAAACAACTCAAATTTCTTACGACTTAGACCATGCGACTTAGAATTAGTTGTGAATGATGCTTTAGGTTTAGGTAATACCTCTTTCAAGGTTTAAAGTTGTGATATTTTGATAGAATATCATCATTATTAGCCTTTCAAAAACATGTTTAAAATTGATTTCCACCAAAAAATATTAAAATTATCTTGCTAATGCTACAGAATTCAAATTGTAAGTTAATAGTTGTGTCAAATCTGGACCGCCCCCTCCAACAAGCAATCAATGATCAATCACGTATCTGAGCACACGAGTATGTTAAGTATGTAAATTTTGGATAGGGTAAATTTTTTGACAATCGAGACAGCCCCCTAACACACAGGAAAAAAAATCTAAACACAAAAATTATTATAAAAATTAAATTAAATTTGTGTTAAACTAATAAACTTCCAAGTTCAAGTTTCAAACGTTCGCCATTGATGTTAAACCAAGAACGTAATAATTGTTTAGATTTTGATTTATTTTTTAATTTGTCTGTCAGGGTTATTAACTTATTCTGCTGAGGGTAGCACACACAGTTGGGCTGAAACATCGAGTGAAATAAATTATGGCAAAATGTCTCAAAAAACATCAATTTCAATGTATTTATTTTAGCTTACATAAGTATTAAGTTACAATTACATAACAATAATACAGATAGTTGCACATACCAGAGCCAAGATTACCGTGCCTCCTTTTAGGTTTGCAAAGGGATTCACAACCATCAATAATTTAATTTCAAATCGGTATACATTGTTAACGAAATAAAGAAACAATAAAAACAAAAAAGAACATCAGCTGTATAAAACACAACAAACCTTTTTATAACCATAGAAATTAATATTTTAAACTGCGCACGGATGCATGTTACGAGTTACGACCCCGTTGGCTCTAATCTTCGTGTATCAAGATCGAACTAGCACAGGGCTAAGGGTCTTGGTTACTTGTTGGTTTACCAGTTACCTTTTGTTTGAGGTGTATGAAAAGCAAGACTTGTTTTTTAAATCCTGTCACATAGTCGACATCTGTCACTTGGCTGCTACACGCCGATAAAGAAACCGAGAGCCATCTTTCACAGGTCAGAACCGATTACTATTTGTCATAAGATTTACTTTTACTATAGTGTTTAAAAATTAAGGACAAGTGATTATTGACACACGTAAAATCGCAAACAGAAGAAATGAAGGAAGTCTCTTTCAAACGAGTTTGCTCGGCTTGACACACAAATACATCCGCGCACACCACAACAAACAAAACCGAACGTCTTGAAATAGCTCACAGTAAAAGAAAACGTATTAGTAGTTGTAGAAAACAACAGTGGATTAAAAACACACGGACGTACACTCACAATGTTTGTTCGCAACGACTACAATTTACGCTTACAATACGTAATTAGCAGGTACTAATTACCTACGTATGGCAGCCTTGTGACCTAGGAAGGTCCACAAAACATTAATTTACGGGTTGCAAATAGAATGTAGTAAATAATCTCCACATTGCGACGAGGCTGGCTTTAGTGTTTAGAAATTTGAGATTTATAGATTCAAGATAAAAAATAATCCAAAGAAATATTCGTTACTCTTTCAGTTAAACTACAAACGTCACTTTCAGTGCACAATGCAGGAAACAAAACTAAGCCACTGAGCAAGATAATTACGCGGAGAACATTGAAAGATCGGAAGCGGAGATTACTCGCAATATTATTCTATTTGCAATCTACTAAAATCCAGGTCGCTATCGTAATACATTTACAATGGAAATTCTCCTAAGCTATCGGGCTCATCTAGGCCATTATACACTGATGTACGTAGCAAACTACGGTTGTTCTACCTACCTACGTACTTTTTATAGAATTACGAAACTGGTCTCAAAATGGGTAGTGTCATCTAAAACGTACAAAGGGTCGGTTGTTTTCTTTAAGTTCTACGGTATGGTACCTTAGTAGTCTAGTCTAGATTCTTAGGTTTAGCTTCGTTCAAGGTTGATGTACGTAGACGCCGAGACTTGAGCGAAGCTGAACTCGAGACTCGCTGAGGGACGGGAACGTGACGCGCACGAACTTGTTACGGGGAGTGAATGTGGGGACTTGTTTGTATAAACGTGTTTGCGTTGCGGGATGATAGTGCTTAGTCTTCTTCATCCTCCTCTTCTTCTTCTTCCTCGTCCTCCCCGGCCGACTCTGCCTTCTTATCGTCCTTGCGCGGACGACCTCGACCGCGACCAGTGCTGGCGGCCGCCGGCTGAAAACAATTACAACACAAACTACTACAAAATGTTTTATTTCTGAAAATCACAGAGTCTACATAATTCAGGTCACCAAATTTCCAGACTTTCAGGTTCTCGAGACATAAAACCAACTTCACTACGGTAGATTTCAAATTTGTCCGTCTGAGAAAACAAACAGATCAAGAAAACTTTAAAAGTAACTGGTAGGCCTACATAAGATGAAGTAAAAGTTGTTTAAAAAATAAAAATACTAACTTCTTCAGTTTAAAGGGCCTTTTACTACCCCCAAAAAATATTTTTTACCACATACTAACATAATCTATAGGTAGCATAACAGTACGACATTAAGATGACCGTTTAAAAAATTATATCATGTTACTGTGATTTTTAACAAATTTTTAATTTTAAGTTTTTTTATCGTGAAATAAGCAAAAATTGGCAAAAAGTATAATAGAATAGTTGAATAGAGCATCGCATCAATCGAAAAGTGGCAATTTATAACATCGAGTCTTGAACCTGAGCACAAAATATTCACTCAAACAAGCAAAAATATGCGTTCCAAAATCATACACTTTCTTGGAAATCGGCATATTTTGACCGAACCACTCGCCCAAATTACAAAACAAAATATAGCGGATTTACAGAAAAGGTTGCAGAGTACGTCAATAATGGCCAATATTTTTTGGATCAAAATTCTACAAGGTCACAAGGCATAAAGATCGTCCTCATTTTATTTCTTATGGGAGATTTTTGCCGATGGGACCTAGCTAGAAAATTACCAAGTTTGACAATTTTTTGCTGGGTCATGGTACCTAACTAGTTAGCCTGAATGAAATATGTCTGAGTTTAGCGGGTGAATACCGCTTTAGGCTTAAAGTTTCTTAAAGTAAAAAGTAACAAAGTTCCCATTAAAATTACAAATAAATCACTAGGCCTAGCCAGTTTGCCTTTTCCACACTTTGTGACAACCGGTCTTTCGACACCCTACCCTATCACTTTCTATCATTCTTCACCTATGGGGTCGAGATGGGCGAGCCTACTCTACGCCCCCTGGTGGGTCCGTGTTTCCTTGTAAGGATGTCTCGTCCTGCTGGGAGGGCCTAGCAGGTGATGACCAAGCCTTACACACTCAAAAGCATTGAGATCTAAAAGAAGGGTCAAGCTTATACACATCCCACATAAGCGTACTCTTTACCTTTAACATTAGGTACATAAATTCACCACGCCCAAGACTGCATCCTTAGCAAAATCTTATTTGCAACTACCGGCACGGTATTCGTTTTCAATATGCAAATTTATTCTGCCAAGCTTTGCCATTATGCAGTCATGTGCAGTCTTGGGGAGGAACGCGTTCCTTTTTCAGGAACTTTTGTGGGAACGCGTTCCTTTTCTTAGATCAGGAACTTGTAACGTCAAAGTTACTATTTTATGGGAACTTGGAACAAATGTAAAGCTTTCGCCGTCAAGTTCCTTTCGCCGTCGTAATCCCGTCGAATTCCAGTACCTGATTTCGCAAACTGCAGTATGAAAAATGTCAATCAATGTGACATCTTGTGTTTTCGAAAATGGCACCACCCTAGTCAGATGGCCTGGGACTCACTTTAATAAATAAGAGTAATGATGAATTAATTAATTCACATTTATTATTGTGTAAATCAGTGATGATATAAGGAACGTGAAGGAACTAAGTTCCTTTTGAGGAACGAGGAACGTTTCAGTTACTTTTTTATTGAAAAGGAACGAGTAACGTCTCAGTTCCTTTTTAGGCAGAAGTAACTTAACTATTCAAAGTTCCTTTTTGGGGGGAACGTGCCCAAGACTGGTCATGTGGTACCGTATACCCTAGTATATTTAATTTACCTAACATATTAAAAATAAAATAGTACTCAAAAGTACCAGTAACATTCCCTTTTCCCCCTCTACCTAAGGATGGATCCAGCATGAGTCTTCCCTACCTAGCTTACGGTATTATAGGCTAGAGTGGCACATTACGGTCTTACGGTTGATGTGCCCATATTAGTGATGAATTGGGTACCCAAAAACCGGTTCTATACAGTCCTGGTACTGACTTTTAAAACCGGTTCCATTTTTATAAAGTTCTACTGCACAACGGTGAACTTCTCGGACACGTTTTTCCGGACAAATGTTAATTCTGTGCACCGTTTCTTGTGCGGTCTATTTCCACGGAGCCCGTGATGACGCAGCTGGCTATCTATCCTTCCTCGCCAGTTGATTATCAAGCACTCGACCGGCCTTGACGCACACGGCACGAGGTTGCTACATGACACTCGACTGTCGGCAGTCGTACGTAACAAAGCGCGGGTGCTGAAGCAAGCTCACTCCCAGCCGTACAGTCACCCAGGTAAGGCTGATCCATTGAACAAAAATTCAAAATTGATCTTTAAAAAACGGTTTCAAACCAGTTCCGACGTGGAGGAACCGGTTTTAACTTTTTGGACCCAATGTCATTACTAGCCCACATACCAACTAAACTCAAAACCCTAACAATTTTTACTTTATATCAATGAACTCAAATGCAAATGTTAATGGGTAGCCTACTCAACACATGGCTCAATCTCTCGTTTAACAATGACTTTATAGTTTTCCTAGTCCAGTTGGCTAAGGCGCCTAGTATACACCGGGAATGTGGAAGACCCAGGTCAGGATAGATTTTTTAAATATTAAAACATGTTTTGAAATGCATGTAAAATACTATGGAAAACATGTAGCCAGTACAAAACACAAGTAGCCCTAAAGATTGCAAGGTTTACTCAATCTCCCAGCGGAATTGTGGAGAACCTTGGACGTGGAGATCTGATTCGTTATGCCTTGGTCACTGCATGCATTCACCGCCTGACCTTCAAAACATGATTCAATAAAATTGATTTGTTCGAGAACAACAAATGAAATGCTACCTACACATTTCTGCCTATTTTCAATTTATTATTTCTTGTAGGCCTTATGTATGTCGTCTTACTCGACGTTTGAATCGTAACGGATTTTGCTGAAAAAGTTAACTGTATCCTCAAGACTGTTGTCTGTTTAAAATTTTATCGCAATCTGGTAAGCGGTTTGGAAGTTCTGGAGCGAACTCACTCACTGAGAGACAGATTTGGAAGAGACAGTCTCTCTCATTTGAGTTGAGTTGTAAGACTGAAGCCACTTTGCTCCCTCCTAGAATTCCTTCTCGAACTTAAAACATTGAAGACCCACCCGATTGGTTAGAATCGTCGGACAATTGAAATTTATTATACTAATAATCAGTAGTAGTAGTAGTAGAACATGTTGTTTAAACTAGGGATGTCAAACGATATGAAAATTCGTATCGATAATCACGCAAAATTGAGAATAATATTGCGATAATATTGTGCACAAAAATATCGCGCCGATACGGTCACTTTGTATATTGTGATATATCGGCATAAAACTTGCTTTTCTCGCATTTGAATTGCGCGCCATCTCAACGCTGGTTGGCGGATTGGCCGCCACTCCCACGAGCGAGTGAGCGAGAGAGAGAGAGAGAGAGAGAGAGAGAGCTCAAGCGGCGAGTGCTGTTCCTCGATCGGCGCGGTGGGACGGAGTGGTACTGTCTCAAATACATCCCGAGCGGAAAAACCTATTTTGAGACACTGGGAATTCCATGAAATCCAGATTTCAGGAGAAAAATATCTTAGCAGCGTAGATTAGTCATATAAATGTGTACGGTATATACATTACTGAAGTTCCAATTAAAAATCCCGATTCCCAATAATTATTGCGATATCGCTAGCAAATTAATATTGTACGATTATCGCGATACAGCCACCAACCTATATCGTGATATTATCGATATACAATTCGATTATCGTTGACATCCCTAGTTTAAAGGAGCTAAAAACCCCAAAAATTATTTTTTACCACGTGATCTTTAGCACAATACTACACTAAAATGACTGTTTAAAAAATCATATCTTGTAACTGTGATTTAACACGAATTTTTGAATTTTTTTGATCCAGAAATTTGCGAAAATTGGTGTTTTGGGAAATTTCTTAAATCGGCTTTAACCTGCTTCTTTTTTGGTCCACATAGATACTAGAGGCAATCTAAAATGCCCATTTATAACATCGTGTCTTGAAACTGTGCCCAAATATACCCTCAAACACGCAAAAATATGCATTCCAAAATCACACTCCATCTTGGTAATCAGCATATTTTGACCGAACTACTTGCCCAAATTACAAAACAAAATATAGAGAATTTACAGAAAAGGCTGTAGAGTACGTCAATAATGGCCAATATTTTTTTGGATCAAAATCCTCCAAGGTCACGGGGCATAAAGATCGTCCCCATGTTATTTCTTATGGGAGATTTTTGCCGATGGGACCTAGCTCTAAAAATGTCATGTTTGACAATTTTTTGGGAGGTCATGGTGGCCCCAATAATTTTTCTGTTAATTGCTAAATTCATTACTAGTTAGCCTGAATGAAATATATTTTTTGAGTCTAGCGGTTAAATACCCCTTTAGTTTAAACACATTTTTTTCACCAATATCAATATAGGCAATTTAAACAAGGAATGTTTGCTCCCCAAACAAATTTGTCATGTATTGCCAGCACTCAAATTGACCCAACTGCGACAGTTTTCAAATTCATATTGTCACGTTTCAAGGCGGTTGGGCATCAACTCGAAATCGTCTTAAGAGGGAATGGGACACATTTGGCAGTTGGCACACAGCTGTTCGCTCAAGAATAGTAAATTTTGGACTTTTTAACAAAATCAAAAATTGTGAAAAAATGTATGTAAAAACTAATACATATCGTAAAACAATTTTTTCTACAGCAATTTGCTTAAAAAAACAAATGTCTAATATTCTCTTAACTTTTGCTTAACGGTACTGTATTACCATTTCCCGAGGTGTGCTGTGGGGAGAAAAATCCAGGTTGGGCAAACTCGTTGGCCGACCAGGCACGGGGGGTTTCGGCCCCCCAACAACAGCACCGCAGGTATTTTTTTGAAAATTAGCCTTTTTCTTTTAGAAAAAAAAACTTTTTCTTTTAAAAAAAAAAACCTTTTTCTTTTTGGAAAAAAAACCATAGCAGGCTGAATGCAATACCAAAATACAGCAGTTTTTGTATGGTAAAAAGAAGAAAAACACCAACAAGAGATTGGAACACTGTATGAGATCAACAAGTTACCTACACCCAGTGTTGATTTCAGACATTTTGTTCTAGGTGGGGTAGTTGGAAATATAATTATAAAGGGTAGGGAATGACCAGAAAAGTACTCAAGAGATACAATGGGGGGGGAGGGGTGCGTCCACAATATTGTGCTGCAAAAATATGTATTTTTGACACGGTTTCAAGTACGTACCCTATAGGCCTATATAGTTTAGTTTTAGTTAGGTAGTTTATGTGAATGACTTAAAGAGATAGGGTGCCAACACTAACAGTTTACCTTAAATGGAGTAGGCGCGCCGCGAAAGATAACATAAAAACACAAATACACAAATAAACTACCGGTACATAGTCAAAATGTTTTCGGTCCACGTGACCTTCCTCAGTGAGTGTAGAGAGAGAGACTGAGTAGAAACTAAAACTAGGCTAGCTGTTGGCTAGGGGTGAGGGGTGAGTAAATGAGTGTGGATTGGGTGACAGGGGGAGAGGGAGGAGAATCACCGTAGGTTTAAATTCTGTTTTTGGCGGGATTTGCAGATCCACTGGTAGGCCAGTTCCCACCTTCTCAGTTCACCGGCTTGTATGGTGGGTGGGACAGACCTTATGACACAGGCTGTGAAAAAGGTCATAAAGGGTAGGCCATGCCCGTAAGCATGCAGTGCCACTGATTTCTCCAAATTCTCATCTCGCACGTCCTGCCTGTGCCCATTCATACTCATGCGTAGAGTGTTGGTGGTCAACCCAATATATTCAGCAGGACATCGCATACACTTAAGTTGGTACACCACGTTGCTAGTCCCACAGGTGTTGTTGTACAACTGGCACCACTTGAAAATGGGCTGACCTTCACAAAATGAGAGTAGGATTTTCCTGAGTTGCCATACTTGCCTTGCCAATGCATTACGTTTTCCTAAATATGTTTAAAACAGTAAGACCATCATTTTTTTGGGGTGGGGGAGATATGCATCTAGGCATTGATCAAAGAATGCTAACAAAGTCTTCTTTAATCAATGGCATATGCCTAGGCCTACACCCACAATTACAATGTACCGTATTGTTCCGAATAAAGCACGACCTCGAATATAACACGATCCCCAATTTTTCAGAATCATTTCAAGAAAAAAGAAAAAATTCAAAGAAAATTAAAATGTACATGAAACACTTACAACAAAACATTTTGAACAATGTTAGGGCCTAGGCCTATGGTTTTTAACAGGGTAGGGCCAACCACAAGCTCACATGTCAACCACAGTTCACCAGTCTGATTCCTGGTCTTCAATGTTTATGTCGTAGGCCTAGGCCTAGCTGCTTCGCAATCCCTTGCTGATTTGTAAGGCAGAGGAACCTTTCTTTTCCACGGGATCAGCAGTCTTCATTTGATCATCTTGAGCCATTTCATCTTCTCCTTCATCACTCATTATTACGTTACGTAGACTCTTAGCAACGTAGATAGACAACCCCGACGAACAAAATCTATGTTGGTCAAGCTAGGTCACGATGTGATCACGGCCAAGGATTCTGACGACTAGCAGACAGTTTCGCCCAAGGTTCGGCCGAGTTCAGTGGCATCGAGTGGGTGGGCGGGGCGAAGCGCAGCAGACAATGCGCGGGAGTTGTATAGAGGCGTGGCCTATGTTCAGGCGCTATTTCAAATGCAAGCGCGCGGAAATAACGCGAGTGCTGTTTTTGAGATTGTATTTTCGGAAAAAAACATCGCGCTATATTCGGAACAATACGGTATTTAAATTAGGTCCTTTTCTGACACTTTTTTTCAAAATTATTAGCCAACTAGGTAAATTAAACCTTGCAATAGTGGGAGTATGCATCAACAAGAAAACAATAGTTTTGTCTTCTCAACAAAGGACTATCCTCAATTACTATTTTATAAGTAGCAAAGTTCTCCCAGATTCCCCAATTACCGCACCCTTACAGCACACTCTCCGGTACACGGTGGGCAACTTACCGCCGGCGCCAGGCCAAGAGAGGCAGGCCACCGGGCATTTGCCTGGTTGCCCGGCGGGCCTGTCCGCCCCTGGGCAACCTAACGGTTACCTTGATTAAATCACAACATAGCTAGCAAAATGAAAAAAAAAGATTTTTTATTTTTTCCTCGACCCAATACAGCACTCAATAATAATACGCACCTTGGCACCCTTGCCCTTGGCCTTCCTTTTGGGGACGACCCCTTGGGTCTGCCACGACCCCTCTTAGCGGGATCCCTCGTCGGACTTCTTAACCTCCTTGTCCGAGGACGCTGCGCGCTTTTTGGGCCTCCTTCACGGTACTTTCCTAAACAAGTTCGAGAGTTACGTACTGGTACCTGGTACTAGATCATTGCACTTCATTAGATTTTTTGGCATTTAACCCATTGGCGCTGACTTACGGAACCGTTCCGTATTCCACGAGTATGGCCCAAAAATTTACATACGGAACAGTTCCGTGTCCGTTCAGTTCGTCTTTCAATTCGCGCCAAACTGGCGTAGTTCAGTAAATCTCACACAGATAGCAGCACTATATGGAGGCTGACTCTTTTACCGACGTGGTCGACTTTTTTCCCCGATAAATTCTCTAACACGGCCATTTCACAGACGACTACAAATAATATGAAGGCCTACAAATTATCAAGGCGGTGCGCCGTAACAGAAATAGGCTTCTCAGCTGTTGTTTACTTCGTAAAACTGACGTAAAGCTCCTGAATGTTACGAGATGGCGAATCTGAAGGCGATTGTGCTGAATTTCCAATGAGCGTGATATATTGTGAGATTCAGGAAGTGTTGTTTATTAGATTGCAGATGATGCAAGCGATAATAATGATGTGGATGAAGACTAGAGTACTTCTAACCAAGATAAAATAAGACGATGCCACAAGTAGGGTTAGGCCTTGTGCTGGCGGGAATATACACTAGAAAAGCAAAGCATATGAACTAAAAACAATAGGCCTAGGCCTTCAACTTTGTGCATTCATGCGATTTCGGCCCGTAGGCAGGGTGCGGCGGGGTGCCATCCCCCGTAATACGGATTTAACTGGATCCGTACGGGCAAAATAAGCAAAATCAACTGGTGGCTCAATGGGTTAATCATTGCTACAATTGCCCATTTTATGGATATTACTGTTCTCAGTTATGAAACAGTATTCCATGACCATATTGTCTATTTTACCTAACTATTTTATCAGTTTTACTACTCTCGGTTATCAAACTGAACTTCATGACCATAATGTCTAGCCTATTTATACTTTATTATACGGATGCTCATCGATACTTTTTCATTATCGATTATCAAAATGGTAATTTGTCATTGTCAAATTGATATTATCGATAATTCTAACAAAGCCTGTTCCGACCTTGAGTGGTACTGGTACCTCAAGTGTGGCAAGTGTAAGTCAAAACAATACAATCACGTTCGGTTTACTGCCTGGCTGTCTTTGATGTCATGTGTTTGGCTTCAGTTATCGACTAATCTCATTTCCAAATATAAATCTCGAGTGTGACACCATCAGCCCAGCCAGTGCATGGCACAACGTGAGACAATCTCCTATAAAGTTCTGTTCGTGCCACTATTGACCAATTATTGTATTTTTCGATAATCGCTTAGTCGATAATGAATTTTGGATTGATTATCAAAATTATATCCATTATTGATTATCGTGTGCATTTCTAATGTAAATTGTATACTTTTGACAAAATGGCTTCACATAGGCCTAATGGCCACACCCCACTTTTTGAACTTTAAAATTACAAAATATATACCGGTACCCGAGGCCTACTCGCATAAATACAGTAGCCTAGAGTAGATCATTGCAGATCATTAGATAATAGATTGTTGCATTAGATCATTGGTAGGGCATACATCCTAATCAACAAGTTTTAAGCAAGCTCTAAATGCCAGAAATTTTTGATTATCTTTCAAACTCAATTATGTTAGTAGACCATAAGGGATAGGACGTTTAAACATAGAAGTGACATTAATAGTTAATAAAATTTAAATGCCTAGTCCTAAACATTGACACGGGCTGGTCGTCGTCCTAGTTTGCTATAAAATTGTAACAATTCTTACTACCGGTACTGGTAGTAAAACTATGTAGACCTACAACTTCTTAACAGATTTTAATTAGGCACAGAAGAGAGAGGAAGAATTCAAATTGTTGAGTAGGGTACCCGGTACCTATGAAGCTATGAAGTATACTAGGAAAACGCTAAAGTCCCGCCGCGTTGATGGATGAGCGTTTTTGTAAGTTTTTAGTTTGCGTGGGACCACTTTTCCTTTGCAAGTGCTTTGTGAATGCATTGTAGGTGATTGTTGTCGAGTTTCAAATGTTACTTGTTAATGGTTATTATAAACACTCAAAAAAACTCATATCAAAACCTTTATTCTATGAATTCTGGCTCACTTTTTCAAATTTTTCTTTCAAAAGGTACTACATCACCATAACCTTAATGTTCATGTGAAATATGAATGTTGTAGCCCCACCCGTTTGGTCAGAATCGGCCCAAATGTCACGAAAATATCGCACTAAAAATCGAAAAAAATCGTAAAAGTACGATATTCATGAGAAATATTTCTCCGATTGAACCCAAAAACGTGGCACGTCTAAGTTCAGAGATTTCGAAGGTCCTGTCAAATTTTCATCAAGATCGCTTATGCCGTTTGCCCGGAATCGTGCGAACAAACAGACAAAAAAACAAAAAAAACAAACACACAAAAAAACATTGGAGCTAAATTTTTGAGGGGTCAGTGAAATTGAAGTTTTTGCTTCGCTCGCTACGCTCATCCAACTAAATGGGATTGCGGAACACATTTCAACGTGAATTTTTAAGTTTGAATGCTCATGCCTCATGATAATGAGCATTACTCAAATTACTGTATGAACTGTAGACCTACTGAAACTGAACTTCATGACAATATTGACTAATTATTGGCTATTTATAAATATCATAATTTATAGGTTTTACTGTTCTCTGTATTTCATGACCATACATCTGTAAATGCCTCTCGCAAAATGTAGATTAGGCCTACTATGACAATAAACCATTTACAATATTATTATTTATTATACTACCTATTATTATAAAAGCTTGTAGACATCCCAACCGCCGAATTGGAGAAAATTGGGTCGGCCTACCACTACCGGTAATGCTATAGGCCTACTTTCTTAAAACAAGGATATTAAATTCAAGAACATTTAGGTATTTAGGTAGGTAGGTAGGTAATGAACTTTGTGAGGAGATGGGCAGCTTGCACGTGACCTTGCTTCGTGGCTACGTGTTTCGTCACTTTATTTAGCGCATTTTAAGCTTATTTCTCTTCTTTGCATTTGCCCCGGGCGATCACGCTGGTCAACATTGCGAAAATAAATACAATAGACCAACTATACAAAAACTATCCACTAAAAACTAATTGCTATAACAAACAGGAATGGAACAGGAGCTTAGGGAAGAAGGTTTCTCAGGTATGAGCTAAGCCTAGGCTATGAAAGTCATAACCAAATAACCAAAGAAGTGAGGGTGCAGGGAGGGGGGGTGCAGAGGAGGGAATGATTCCACCCGCGAACAGTGCCAGAATCAACAAGGCTGATTCGGAACAACCTTAGAATTTATTATATGCTTTGTAGCTAACGGCTCCAAAAACCATTACCGTAACAAATTCCTAACAAAGAACTTATGAACTTAAGTCCACATCAGAAGTTAACAAACTTAGGCCTAGGCCTATAGTGGGAATTAAACCTCGGACCTTCTGCATTGGAGGCAGAAACTCTAACCACAAGACCAACAAACCACACAAAATTATCAGCATTCTTTTGATAAGAGTTCTATGTTGATGGGTTACGTAGGCCTACATCGGTAAAATTTGTCCCGTAAACGAACATTGTTTGCAACGACAGTTGACTTTTCAACCCGTCTTCCAAACCAGTCTTTGCAAGCTTTACCAAGAGGATCTTTGAAAATTAAGTTACCTGTAGGCCTACTTCTGCTTAACAAGGAACTTGGTTCCTTTCACATTCATTAAAAAAAAACGAGATTTAAATAATAACAATAAAAAATGTGACGAGTTAGCCTATTAAGTAGGCGTAGGTAATTTTTTTAATATATTTTTTGGATGAGCGTAGCGAGCAAAGCGAAGATTCCATTTCACTACACTGGAGAAAAAAATCCGGAATGTTTTTTCTTCTTTTTTGTATTTTTGTCTGTCTGTTAGGATTCCGGCTAAACCGATAGTCCGATTGCGATGAAATTTTATGGAGGCCTTCGAAATCTCTGAACTGAGAACCGCCACGTTTTTGAGCGCAATCGAAAAATTATTTCTCATGAAAATCGCAATTTTACGATTTTTTTAGATTTTTTAAAAATTTCTTCGACTTATAACACCTACATGCTTTATCTGATTGTAATGATTTTTTCACAGAACCTTAATTTTATGAATTGATATGTTGGTGTGAAATTTGAGTGTAATCAAAAAATTATTTCTTATGAAAATCGCAATTTTTTGAATTTTTTAATTTCTTCAGCTTATAGGCCTAACACCTACATGTTTTATCCGAAAATAATGATTTTTTCACAGATCCTTAATTTTATGAATTACCTAATATATATATTTGTGTAAAATTTGTGCGCAATCGAATAATTATTTATGAAAATTTCAACATTACGATTTTTCCTTTTTTTAAATTACGATTAATTAAAAAAAATTGGTACTTGTTCATTAACGGGACCCCCCCTCAAAAAATGTAAAAATTCGGTGAAAACATATTATTAGACAATTACAACTACTACGTAGGCCTACTCCATTCCACTCCGAAAATATACAATTATATAGGTTTACTGCACAGATTAATCACAAAGACACGCACATTTTGTCGGCCATGCTTAGTTCACGCCTCCTTCATTCTACGTCGTACCAACCTGCATCATTCCTCGTTTCTTAAAATACTCCACCCACAAAACCTTTAACGTCGCTATTTTAAATATCAAGGACTTTTTACGCAAAATAATTTTTGTTTGAAATCGCGTGAAATCGTGGTTTCACGTTGCATTTCCAAAAAGCACGTGATCCGATGTACAGCTTTATTTGGTGTCCGTTCTGGCATATTCGATAATTTGGCAAAACACGCAATTCTCTTGAAGGAACGCAACAGCCAGTGTTTGGCAAATTGAAAATATTAATTTTGGGGTGAATGTCAGATTCACGGCGATGACTGCTCTCATGTAGGCCTACGCGTTCCTATGGAATGTACTCGCCTGAGTCAACGTGTGAGTCACGTTCAACGTCTGAGTCACATTCAACTCCTCACAATGTTAAAATTATTCATTGTTAATAGAAATAAATAAAAAACGACGATGAGGGGACGAATTAACAAAAAATTGAGGGGGGGTCCCGTTAATGAACAAGTACCAAAAAATTAAGTTAATTTTTTATTTAATATAATTTTAAAAAATCTTCAACAAAGTAGGTAATGATTCTTTCACAGAACAACAGAAAATCCGCATAACACATGGCAGCTCAATGCACCAATTACGCTCATCCAACAACGCGGCAGGACTTAAGCGTTTTCCTAGTTTAAAAATAAGTAGGCTATGAACATTAGGTAGGCCCTAAGTATGAACATAAGGTAGGCCTACTTAAAAAAAAAATCCCAAGGAATCTGTTTGCTTCCACGACTCGGAATCTGCCAAGGGGTGTAGCCACGTTCAAAAACCCCGAGAAGTGACAACATACTTTTTATGTTTACGATATCATGTAGGCCCTAGGCCCTACTGCAATTCGACGGGATTACGACAGCGAAAGAAACTTATTTTATTATGTTAGGTAGGCCTAGGCCTACAAGTTCCTGATGTAGGCCTAAGAATTAAGAAAGGGATTATAAACCCAAAGCCAAGACTGCCTTGAACACCAGTTAATAATATAAACCAGGTCTAGGTGGGTGATGTGAAATTCAAGCAACATTCATTCATTCATGTTCTGGCATACAAGACGTCATTGAAGCGGTACTCTTTCGGTAACATAACATAACATACATATAACATTTCTTACGGTTGCAAATGGGCCCTTCCGCCCGGTGGCAACCACTCACTCCCCCCAGACCTAATTACTGTCCCCCCTAAAAATGATCTAAATTCCCTTAAAGACCCACTACCTACAATATCCCCCGGCAAGTCATTCCATTCCCTAACAGTCCTTTCCATGAAACCATACCGACCCAGATCCGTTCTTACTACTTGACGCTGGAACTTCCATGAATGATCCCCCCTTCCCCTGTAAAGCCCCTCTTGTAGCCTATTGCGGATGTCCCCCCACCCCCTACTTCCCCTAGCCGCCCTGTACATATTGCACAACCTAACCTCCCTTCTTCTTCCCTCTAATGACTCCCACCCCAACTCTCCTAGCATTGCAGTGACACTGTCATATACTCTCTCTACATTCCCCTTATCATCCTCTTCCCACCGCCACCGCCTAACCTTTCCCGTAACCCTTCTTGCCGCCCTACGTTGGACTTTCTCTACTTCCAAAACCTCCCCCAACTTATACGGATCCCATGCCGCCGCCCCATACTCCAGGACAGGTCTAACCACTACCTTATATGCCCGATCTTTAACCTCCCGGCTGGCCCCTCTTAGATTTCTCATAACAAAACCCAGAGCCCTATTTCCCTTCTTAACAACTTCTTGCACCTGATCCCCCCAACCCAAATCCTCTGCCAACATCACCCCTAAGTACTTATACGTTCCTACTTTCTCCATAACAGCCCCCATTAAAGTGTATGTCCTACCTACCTTAATTATTCTTCGCGAGAAACCAACCACCTTACATTTACCTATGTTCAAACCCATCTTATTTGCTGTGACCCATTCCTCTATTACCCCCAGATCTGCCTGCAACAACCTAACATCCTCAATCCCCCTTATTGCTCTATACAAAACACAATCATCTGCAAATAATCTTATTCTTGATGTTATTCCCTGCCCTATGTCATTTATAAACATAAAAAACAACAAAGGTCCTAACACTGAGCCCTGCGGTACCCCCGATGTAACCTCTATACTATGTGACAAGGTACCCCCAACCCTAACCCTCTGAGACCTACCTCTCAAGAAATCTCCAACCCACCTCACCACTCCTTTATCCCCCACCACATTGTTTACCTTCTCCATTAGCAAATCGTGCGAGACTTTATCAAAAGCCTTTTCAAAATCTAGAAAAACAGCATCTACTTCCCCCCCACTGTCCAAAATGTCCCCAATATCCTGAACTAATCCTACCAGTTGAGTGTCACAAGAAAAAACCTTCCCTGAAACCATGTTGAGCATCCGTGAACCACGCCTCCCCTTCCAATGAGTTCCTAACATAGTCTGCAACTACCCTCTCCATAATTTTGCTCCCTACTGAAGTCAAGCTAACTGGCCTATAATTTCCTATTGTACATCTATCGCCCCCCTTATGAATTGGCACCACGAGTCCCTCCCTCCAACCTTCAGGGATCTTACCCTCACTTAAAGACTTTCTACATACATCCCCTAGAAACCTTACCGCGGCATCACCCCCAATTTTTAGAAATCTGCACCCCAAGCCGTCCTGCCCTGGAGCCTTTCCTACAACCATCTTACCCAACACCCTCTTTACATCCCTATCTGAAATTGTGAGTGGGGTGTCCCCCCTTTCCCCTTGCCACTGCTCTCCTGTATCCCTATTCTCCTGAAACACCCCCCCATAATAGGAATTTAAAGCCTCCGCCTTATCCTGGTCGCTAACGTATATCCTTTCCCCCTCCCCCTTAAGAGTAGGTATTGCCACCCGTCCTTTTTGTCCCCTTAAGTGCTTGTATAACTTGTCCCGCTGTCCCTAATTCCCGGTCCCCATCCATTAACCTCATCATATAAACGTCCCTAGCGTCAACCTTAGCCCTATCAAGTATCTCCTCCCATTCCTTAAGCTTTTTCTTACCCCTCCCAGTCATGGACAGTTTTTTTATGTGTAGGCCTACCTACAAAACCTTTAACGTCGCTATTTTAAATCTAAAGTAGGGCCTACATACTGATCAAAAACTGTCCATACCAGCCGAAAGAGTTCCATTTAAGCTAGGGCTAGGCCTAATTATTTAGTACTTTCCACAAGGCACTCTAAAAAACCAGGCAAGCACAGACAACATTCACATTGGCTTCATTTCCAGGCAAGCTAGGCTAGGCTCTAGGCCCCTAGGGCACTTGTAGGCTGGCCTAGCCCTAGGCTAGAGCATGAACCTGATACATGCCCTAGGCCTAGGAGGACTAATGTAGATCTAGCCTATCAATATAAAACAACAGTAGGGGGCCTAGGAGGACTCTCATGTAGATCTAGCCTATCAAATAAAACAACAGTAGCTAGGCCTAGGCATAAATGAGGATAATAGGCCTACTTTGGCATCTCCCTTGGCAGGGCGACCCCTCTTCCTTGTCTTGGTATCGTCTTGGGTCGGTGATTCGTTATCGGACATCTTGAATTTGTTTCAGATTTTTCAAAAAATACCTGAAATTAAAACATCACATTGGATTAAAACATTCACGATGCAAATAAGATTAAGTTATGTTTTACAAATTTAAAGCATGGTTTCATAGGCTACCTAACCTAGAAATGTCAAAGTCCTTTCTACCTGTTACTTTAAATGCACAGTGGATCGAATGGGTTGACGACGGATCAACTACCAGAATATTTAAGTACACTAATATTCAATGAACATTCCATGTACATATAATTGTACGGGAAACTTTAAGAGAAATGTAAAAAATTATTTTATTTTGTGGAAAATACATTTATGTTCGTACTTTCTGCTAAAACCGCGCCCGCCATTTTCAAAACTCGGCGAACGTTCTCGACAAAATAATTTAATGGAGAGGACCTAATTTTTTTCTATTTTTAGACGTCACATTCACTGGTCTAGCCCGTAAAATAAAACTCCCGATAAAATATCATGTATGTTAAATGCATTGAAAGATTGCAGATAATTTGGTAATGGGTGAATAAAATTATTTTCCTCGTCTAGAAAATACGTTTATTAGGCCAGGCTGGAAGCATTCCCGCTAGGCGAGATGTCGATTTTCTTGCACACGCCATTTCTACTGAAATTCGGCCGTCAGAAAATTCACTATTATCAATTACTACACTGATAGTAAACATCAGACATGAACAAAAAATACACCAAAATTACCACCTGAAAATATATTATTTATGGATGAATTTTCGTCGGCGGTAGGAAAATTCCCTGGCGAGAAATTAAATGTAAAAGACATAAAATAATAAGCGTCTTACCTGAATGTCAAGCACGGTGTCGACGGGCCTGCTCAGTTCCTACTCTCGCCGACAGAGCGCGTCAAGGCACGTATCCCGCCGAAAAATCACTGTTTCCTCATTATATTATATTAAATTGGATCTAGGCTGGTATTTAAATTTAAATAAATAATTTCGAAAATAGTTTTATTATTCAATAATTTTAATCCACAGTTTAACACGGAAAAATCATTTTAAAACGTCCTTTCAAATGATTACGACTGCTTCAATAGGACCATTAATATTCAAATTGATGTATTTTTTTTGGAACAAAATAAAGCTTAAATCTGACTAGGTCTTGCTCGTTTATCCGGTTTAAGGTCACAAATAATTCTCTTTTATTCCCCCTTGCCTGTAATGTCGTAATCCCATGACGTTCGATTAAATGTGATTGTGTGCATAACTTTATGATTTCGGGGCGTTGTCCAGTAGATTTTCATCGAAGCCAGCTGAGATAGACAGACATACTCTCACGTAGAGGTGCAGGAAACGTGAATGCTGTTGGTCGGCGTCGGAGTGCAGATTCGCGTTCCTTTGTTCGTACACTAGGGTAGACATGTGGCTACAGCACAGACAGGCGAGGAAGAGCAGAGCTCTCGTAGGTGGGACGAAGGAAAATAGGCTCGGAAAATCAATAGCAGCCCTATCATCACGATCGGATGTTGTTTAGCACCAACTAAGATTGAGCGAGAGACATAATATTATTACAATATTATTCACGAGATAAATATTTTTCTGTTCAATTTGTTTTTAATTTAACAAATTTATTTTCTTTATATTATTTTCTAACACACATTTTGTACAACTATAAAACAATTCGACACCAATAAATTTTTCTCGGTTTAACTATAGAAGAATATTTAAAAAAACATTTTTTAAATTAAATTATTGTGAAATACTATACACGACATAAAAAATAATTAGATATTGTTGAAAATTTTTTTGGGGAAAATGGATTGTTTAAAATTATGAAGATTCGCCAATCAATATACAGACAGGGCATCGAGTGAAATTGTTTCGTTCTGGTAGATGTAGCTCAAGCGTAGTGCGCGAGACTGATTCGGGAGGTCCCTGGTTCGATCCCCACAACCAGCAATAATGACTGATTGGTATTCATTCACATCAAACTGTACATGGCCTAGGTTTCAGTTGGGGTTTAACCATTTATAGGGCAAGATGTAGGGAGACAAAATAAACTCGTGTTTTTTTAAAAGAATTTTAGAATTTTTGGATTTTGTTTTTGGATTCCTAATTGACATGATGTGATGTATTGGTTTTCAAAAAATCCAAATTTTTATTTTATTTTCAAAACTAAGATTGTTTTGCAATTTTTCATTTGCCCCGTTTTTTACACGTTCAAATTGAATCTTATACAGGAAAACAAATTTGTGTATTTTTGTGTTTTATACACAATTTGATTTGTAAATTATTACAAATCCTTCTTATCACTAGAAAATTATAAAGGAAAAATTCTGCCAATTCCGAACATAACAAAGCAGCTTTTTACCCGGGTAAAAAGTATAAAAAAAACTGGCAGATTTAAAAATTGTGTAGATTTTGAAAAGTGGTGGAAAATATTGTATACGGTACCACTGATCTGATCTATCTGTAATAAAAAAATTAACACAGGCTGTAAAGCATATAAAATACGTTTTCCCCCCTATAATCTTCTAATAATTAAACAATAGTGCTGGTTTTGTTTCTTTTGGTTGTGTGGCTCGATAGTCGTTGGTCTTGTTAGCGTATCTGCTTCGCGCCAAAGTCAGAAGTTTTTTAACTTCTGATTTGGATGGACTTAAGTCCATCAGTTCTTGTCTTAGGAGTTTGTAAACGGTGACTTGGAACCGCCCTAGCAACGAAGCACATAATAAATTCAGAGTTTTTCTGAATCGGCCTTGTTGATTCTGGCGTTGATCCGCGGGTGTTCGCACTGTCCATACCACTGATAACTATTATGTTTCCCATTAAAAATATCGATCTTTGGTTGGTTATCGCTCACTCGTCGATTGCGTCGGGGCCTACAAGGTTGGCTTGGTCGCTTTGATTTACTGTTCCCTACTGAAAATCAGTGATAAAACTGAGTGGGTAGACTCTAAATACAATTAATTTAATTTTTTAATTTGTGTCATTTTATTCGGTGGTGGTGGTGGACCTGAACTTCATTGTAAAGAAGTAAATTATCCAAAGTGAGAAAAGCTACACTAGAGGTAAAAAACTTAAAAATTTGCCGTCTGCTTTCAGTTTCATGAATGATATTCGAAAAACATACGAGGCATCGAGTATGATACAAAATGCTGCGGTATATTTCTGGCAACATAGGGCCTAGTTACGACTGGTAGGAAATGAAATGAAGGAAATGGGAACAATGAGCTGTCAAAGTGTGATGTAGGCCTACTAGGAAAACACCAAAGTTGCTGTTACACGAGTGAGCGAGCTACGGTGTTGAGTAGGGTACTCGGGAACATTTGCATCCCTGGAGGCTCCAGTCTTAGGTAGGGGGAGGCGGAGGGGGGGGGGGTCAGTTTTGAGTTTTTATGTTTGAAAATGTAATGGATTTTCGTACAATGATAAATGCATTAAATGTAGCGTTTGTCATTGCCTTTCTAATGGTATATTTAAAATAGAAATCGTCCAAATACTTTTATAGATATGAGTTCCAGTTTTGATTGACGGCGGCCATCTTGTTTTTGCCAAGGTAAGGTCTCGGCTAAAAATCGAAATTTTCACCATCAAAATTGTTTACCTACAGTCTAACATGAATCGATTGATACTACATTCATAGCTATTTCAATAAAACTGCCACGACAATATATTGAGTTGATACATCAAGAACACATAGTGGCATACTCATCTCAACACGCCGTCGCTTTAATACGTAATCTCGAGTTGTATTTGTCAGAATATAACATGCATGGAGCATGGACCCATTAAAAACATTAATAAATAGTCTATGAAAAATAAAACGAAGGTAATTAAAAACACGTTTTGACCAAAACGAAATTTACGTCAAAATCTCCGTGACAATAACGTGTGGTAAAAGTTTGTCGTTTTTGTAACATATCCTCAAAATATAATGGATTTTCGTGAAAAATATTAATGTATAATTTGATGCTCTTTTAATTACCTTTCTAAAGGTACATTTAAAAATTGACGGAGGCCACCTTCGTTTTGTGAAGAAAAGGTCTCAGCAAAACAATTAAGATCATGTCGATAACTGACAAAATTGTATCTTGTCCTGCCAACTAAAAAAAAATTAATAACTGCAAAAAAATCAGTTTTTAGAGCTTTACTAAATTGGGTTTAATTTGAGAAGCATAAAAGATAGATGCTGCATTATGTTGAGCCGAAATGGGGTGCACGAATGGACCTTTCTAAAACATATTTTTGAATCTTGATTGGATGAGCGAAGCGAAGACTTCAATTTCACTGACCCCCCAAAAAATTTAGCTCCAATGTTTTTTTTTTTTTTTTTTGTATTTTTGTCTGTTTGTTAGCAGGATTCCGGGCAAACGGCATAAGCGATCTTGATGAAAATTTGAGGGGACCTTCGAAATCTCTAAACTTAGAAGTGTATTGTTTTTGGGTACAATCGAAGAAATATTTCTCATGAATATCGTACTTTTACGATTTTTTTCGATTTTTAGTGCGATATTTTCGTTGTATTTGGGCCGATTCTGACCAAACGGGTGGGGCTACAACGTTCATTGGATGAGCGTAGCGAGCGTAGCGAGCGAAGCGAAGATTCCATTTCACTACACTGGAGAAAAAAATCCGGAATGTTTTTTTTTTTTTTTTTTTTTTTTTTTTTTTCTGTATTTTTGTGTGTTTGTTAACACGATTCCGGCTAAACCGATACTCCGATTGCGATGAAATTTTATGGAGACCTTCGAAATCTCTGAACTTAGAACTGCCACGTTTTTGAGCGCAATCGGGAAATTTTTTCTAATAAAAAACGCAATTTTACGATTTTTTTCGATTTTTAAAAAATTTCTTCGACTTATAACACCTACATGCTTTATCCGATTGTAATGATTTTTTTACAGAACCTTAATTTTATGAATTAAGATATTTGTGTGAAATTTGAGCGTAATCGAAAAATTATTTCTCATGAAAATCAAAATTTTACGGGTTTTTTCTTTTCTAAAACAATTCTTTGACTTATAACACCTACATGCTTTATCTTATTGTAATGATTTTTTCACAGAACCTTAATTTCGTGAATTAATATATTCGTGTTAAATTTGAGCGCAATCGAATAATTATTTCTTATACAAATTGCAATTTTACGATTTTTTTCTTTTTAAAAAATTACGATTAATTAAAAAAATTAAGTTATTTTTTTTTTAATTTTATTTAATTATAAAAATTAAGTTAATTTTTTATTTAATTTAATTTAATTTAAAAAAATCTTCGATTAAGTAATGATTTTTTCACAGAACAACAGAAAATCCGCGTAACACATGGCATCTCAATGCACCATATACGCTCATCCAACAACGCGGCGGGACTTAAGCGTTTTCCTAGTATTATACATGGACATTAAGGTTATGGTCATGTAGTACCTTTTGAAAGAAAAAGTTGGAAAAATTAGCCAGAATCCATAGAAATAAAGCTTTAAATATAAGTTTTTTACGGTTTAGTGCGATATTTTCGTGCCATTTGGGCCGATTATGACCAAACGGGTGGGGCTACAACGTTCATATTATACATGGACATTAAGGTTATGGTGATGTAGTACCTTTTGAAAGAAAAAGTTGAAAAAGTTTAGCCAGAATCCATAGAAATAAGGCTTTTAATATAAGGTTTTTTTGCGGTAAATAATAACATTTGACAAGTAACAATAGAAACTTGACAACAATCACCTACAATGCATAGGCAGCAAAGCAAAACACTTACAAAAGTAAATATATCCCACGCAAACTAAAAACTTAAAAAAAGCTCATCCATCAACGCGGCGGACTTTAGCGTTTTCCTAGTAGTTTTAATACTTTGACTCTGATTCGGGAGGTCCCAGGTTCGAATCCCATCGAGACCGGCAATCCTGACTGAAGGTTTTTTTCGAGTCCTCTTAAACAGCCCTCGGACATTCCTTCACAAATTGTCCTACCCGCAACATACCTATAGTTAGACACTGAGTAACGCAGTTTTATGGCCCCTCTTAAGGTTCGCAAATTATTTGCCAAAATAAAAAATAAAATGCAAATGCAAATGTTATCTTGAACCTCACACACAGCTCGCTCACTCGGCCAACAGCAACTTTGGTGTTTTCCTGGTTGAGACGAGGGAGCGCAGCGGGTGAGTCTTAACGCAAGTCGAACGGGTCTCTTTGTGACAATGTCTGTTTGTCTGTTTGTCCGGTCCCACACGGCCGAACGAACAAACATTTTAAGCTGAAATTTTAAACAGATATCCGTGACCAGGACACTGAAAACGGCTAGCAAAATGAGCAAAATCCGTTGCGGTTACTGCATGCCTGATGCTTGCAGTAACCGAAGTGTATCGAATCTTGCTCGCTCAAGGTTACCCCAAATTCCGCTGGGAGATTGAGTTAACCTTGCAATCTTAACGCGTACTTCGTGCTGTCAATTTTTTCCATTGTACTGTAGCGGTGAAGCCTATGCATTTAAATACGTGTTCTATAATTTTACAGAACTAATAAAATAATCCAGCCTGTGATAGGCTATGGATGAAAGACCCGTACTGGATCCAGCCTTAGGTATGGAGAGGAAAGGGAATGTTACCGTGTACTTAACATTCGCGAGTCAGAGCTCGCAGTGTACGGATGTGTCTAGTGCGTCGTGAGTAAGCCGCGAGCACAACGTTTTTCGTAAGTTTGGATATCAATCCGCTTGCAGAGTATTATTATCAAATGCTTATATACAGCTGCATAGCGACTGTTCTTATTTTGATATTATATAGTCAATAACTACTTTATAGTTTAATATTAACTAAAAGTATTCATAGTTTATTGAAAGCAGCTGTTGCTTTCCATCATTGTCTGGCCAACTCAGTGCTGTTGCAACTACGAGTCGAATTTCGAATTTGGACTTTGTCCTCTGGCACGTCGCCAACTAGGCGAGTGCTAGAGGTATGATAAGAACCGATCGCAGCTTGCAGGATTCGTCAGTCATGGCTTCCGACCGACCCCCCTCAACTTCCACTCAGGCAACTGGTATGTTACCGCAAAACGTAGCAGCCCAGTTCAGCAATCAAAGAAAACAAGACAGATCTCATGAACACTATGGCATTTTAACCACCAATGCCTCCGCTGCCAAACGGCTAAAACCTGAAGCGTCAAGAAATCGTGTGCAGTCCACCACTCGAATCAAAACAAACATCAACTCTCTCAATAGTCAACCTTCAACTTCCCGCACTGTGACCTCACAGTCACTAAACAGTATCCCTCTGTCGAACCGCTTCTCGCTCCTTGCCGACGAAACAGACTATACGCATATCGCACATCACTCTGAAGATTCCGACATGGATGAAGACCAGGATGACATTAACCCCATGAATACCAGTAGCAACCAGCAAAATTCTTGTAACATCACACCCAACTCAACTATAAATAAGTCAGAACGGGTACCTCCGATCACAGTGTTCGGCGTGCCAACATATCGTCAGATGTTAGAACTAGTTAAAGACAATACCAATGGTGATTTCACCCTTTCATCTACCAAAGACTCATTTAAAGTACGGGCAGCAAACCTGTCTACGTATGCAGACCTTGTCAAAGCCTTCCGCGAGTTAGACCTGCAGTTATACACTTTCCCGACAGCCGACCAGCGGTTGAAGAAGATCGTTCTGCGAGGCCTCTCAGCCACTGTCGACGTCGAAGACATCAAAGAAGACCTCCGTCACCAAGGGTTTGCCATAACGGACGTCCAGCAGCTCCACCACCGCGCTGTTGAGGGAATCAGACACCCAATGCCCCTCTTCGTAGTATCTTCTGCAGTTGTGGATAAAGGTAAACCTCTCCACCTCCTCGAGAAGGTTTGTTATCACCGAGTTTCTATTGAGCGTTACAGAGGACCTCAAGGTCCACGCCAGTGCTATAACTGCCAGCGTTTTGGCCACAGCTCCCTATTTTGCACTCTTCCTCCTACCTGCTTCAAATGCGCTCTTACCCACAAATCAAGCGAGTGCCCCAAGCCACGCACCACCCCAGCCAAGTGCACAAACTGTGGAGAGGATCACCCGGCCTCTTCGCGCAGATGCAGCGCGTTCCTCCAAGCACGAGACCGGCAAGTACAGTTCAGAGGTCAGCAAAACCCTGTACATACTCCAACAAGAAATCCATAACACCCACAGCCCAGGACAGGTGGGTCCCCCCTCAACCTACTCTAGACCGGGAGTTTCTTATGCTAATGTAGCATCACCTTCGAACCACAGTCCCACTCCCAATTACCCGATAAACTCATCATACGTTCCACCACCCCCTCACCAGCACTCCTCGCCCTCCTCCACCTCGGATGAAGAGACTTGGAAATTGATTGTCAATATCGCCGAGGCCATCACACGTCTCAGGCCTACTCCAGAAATAATCGCTCTAGCAGGACTTCTCAAGGCTTTAGCCGAACAGTCATTACATTATGGACCCTAGGCGTACTTTACCTACTCTCTTCTGGAATGCCAATGGAGCGATATACAGGAAGTCAATCGAACTTATACACCTCATGAAAATCAACGACATACCGGTGGCACTCGTCAACGAGAAATAGAATCACCTGTTTCCCTCGCAGAAGTGGCTAGTGCCAGGCTACACACACAGTCTTTCGCAATGACCGACAATTAAATGCTTCGCGCAGTGCTCCAACCCCACCCCTTGGCTTTCAATTTCAATCATCAGTGTCAGAATAAAATATAATCTTTGTGTTTTCCCACCCCTAAATACTAAACACTTCCGGCGACAAAGACCAGCTCCCTAACTAAACCCCTATCTAATCAACCAGCCTATAACTATAGGCAATACGAGTGTTCCCCAAAATGTGTGCCCTCAAAAGTCACCCTTTATGAGCTAACGCTCGGTATGGGTATAACCTCGCATGGGAAATGTTACCCAATGCGATGAAGACTACTACTACCGTGTACTTAACACGAGGCTCGCTCACTCGTCTAACACGACTTTGGCGATTTCCTAGTTTTAAACAAACTCATACATCCCCCAGACTATGTATGTCTGTCTATCTGTCTGTCTGTCTGTCTGTCTGTGTGTGTGTGTGTTTGATGCGCAGGAGCCAAACTACTGGTCCGATTTGGACAATAGTTTATATTAGTCACTCAACGGTTATAGAGAGCTGTTAATATGGACAGCAAAATCTGACAGGAATCCAAACTACAAATTAATCCAAACTACAAAATTAAATTGTGAAAGATTTAATTAATTTTTTAAAACGAAATGTTCGCTTAAAAACAGTTTTGTCCCCCAATGTTACCACTATATGAATGTTCACTACTGAAAAAAAATCAAATTTTTATCTTGCCCCACCAACTTACAAGAAATAAATCACTGCAAATAATCAGTTTTACAGAGCTTTACTAAATTGGATTTAATTTGAGAAGCATAAAAGATGGAGAACGATGCAGACGTCCAAAACGTGGTGCTTGATTGGACTTTTCTTAAACTCGTGTTAGTAAAATATTTGTTCAGTCCCATACGGCCGAACGGCCTAATAGATTGAGCTGAAATTTTAAACAGGCATCCGTGAAGAGGTAACTGAGAACTGCTAACAAAATTAGCAAAATCCGTCGCGATTTAAACCTACAAGAAATAATAAATTGTAAAATAGGCTGCAATTGTGTAGGAATTATTCTAACGACAATGGTTTTATTTTTAAGATTATTTTTTCAATTTGTTATTTGTCAGGCTGTGAAAATTGCATGCAGTGACCAAGGTGTACCGAATCTTGCACGCTCAAGGTAACCTAAAATTCCACTGGGAGAATGAGTAAACCTTGTAATCTTTAGCCTACACGTATTTCGTATTGGCTAAGTTTTCCATAATAGTGTACGTTCTATAATTTTTTAATACAGTCCAGAAATAACAAAATCTATTCCGATCGTTGTTTGAACCCAGGTCTCCCACATTCAGGGTATATAAAAGCTCCTAAGTCAACTCGACTAGGAAAACGCCAAAGTCGTTGTAGACGAGTGAGCGAGTCATGTGTTTAGTACCCGCGAACATTTGCATTTAAGTTGATTGTTATTTATTATATAAGGTATAAACGATACGATAGGGTTTTAAGTTAACTGTGTAAGGACATAATGCGCCACTCTTAGCCTTTGATAGGCGAGGGAGGATAGAACCATGTTATATCCAACCTTAGGTAGGAAGAGGAAATGGAATGTTCCCAGAAACTTAAACATGGCTCGCTCACTCGTCTAACAACGACTTTGGCATTTTCCAAGTAAAAATCAAAACGCATGAGTTTCTTTACAATGTCTTCGCATATTATTGGATGAGCGAAGCGAGCGAAGCGAAGATTCCATTTCACTACACTGGAGAAAAAAATCCGGGATGTTTTTCTTTCTTTCTTTCTTTCTTTCTTTCTTTCCTTTCTTTCTTTCTTTCGTTCTTTCTTTCTTTCTTTCTTATTTTTCTCTGTTTGTATTTTTGTGTGTCTGTTAGCACGATTCCGGCTAAACCGGTACTCCAATTGCGATGAAATTTTATGGGGACCTTCGAAATCTCTGAACTTAGAACTGCCACGTTTTTGAGCGCAATCGAAAAATTATTTCTCATGAAAATCTCAATTTTACGATTTTTTTTTTCGATTTTCAAGAAATTTCTTCGACTTTTAACACCTACATTCTTTATCCGATTGTAATGATTTTTTCACAAATTTTTATTTTATGAATTAATATATTTGTGTAAAATTTTAGTGTAATCAAAAAATTATTTCTTATGAAAATCGCAATTTGACGTTTTTTCTTTTTCTTTTTTAAAACAGTTTTTTGACTAATAACACCGACATGCTTTATCCTATTGTAATGATTTTTTTACAGAACCTTATTTATACTAGGAAAACGCTTAAGTCCCGCCGCGTTGTTGGATGAGCGTAATTGGTGCATTGAGCTGCCATGTGTTATGCGGATTTACTGTTGTTCTGTAAAAAAATAATTACTAAGTTGAAGATATTTTTAAAATTAAATAAATTTTAATAAAAATTTAATTTAATTTAATAAAAAATTAACTTAATTTTAATTTTTTTAAATTAATCGTAATTTTAAAAAAGGAAAAAATCGTAATATTGAAATTTTCATAAGAAATAATTATTCGATTGCGCACAAATTTTACACGAATATATTAATTCATAAAATTAAGGTTCTGTAAAAAAATGATTACAATCGGATAAAGCATGTAGGTGTTTATAAGCTGGAGAAATTTTAAAAATTGAAAAAAGTCGTAAAATTGCGATTTTCGTAAAAAATATTTTTTTGATAACGCTCAAATTTAACACGAATATATCAATTCATAAAATTAAGGTTCTGTGAAAAAATCATTACAATCGGACAAAGCATGCAGGTGTTGTAAGTCGAAGAAATTTTTAAAAAATCGAAAAAAAAATCGTAAAATTGCGATTTTCATGAGAATTTTTTTTTCGATTAAGCTCAAAAACGTGGCAGTTCTAAGTTCAGAGATTTCGAAGACCTCCATAAAATTTCATCGCAATCGGAGTATCGGTTTAGCCGGAATCGTGCTAACAAACAGACAAAATACAAAAAAAGACAAAAAGAAAAAAAAAAGAAAAAAAACATTCCGGATTTTTTTCTCCAGTGTAGTGAAATGGAATCTTCGCTTCGCTCGCTTCGCTCGCTACGCTCGCTACGCTCATCCAATGAATTCATATATTCGTGTCAAATTTGAGCGTAATCGAATAATTATTTCCTATGAAAATTGCAATTTTTTGATTTTTTTCTTTTTTTAAATTAGGCGTACGATTAATTTAATTTTTTTAAATTTTAGTTAATTTATTATTTAATTTAATTTAATTAAAAAAAAATTGACTTAGTAACGATTATTTTACAGATCAACAGAAAATCCGCATAACACATGGCAGTAGCTCAATGCACCAATTACGCTCATCCAACAACGCGGCGGGACTTAAGCGTTTTCCTAGTGCAATACAGACATTTAAAGAAGAAACCTAGTAACCTATTTCTATTGTCTTTTAGTAGTAAATTACTAGTAAAGTAAATAGCCTATGTATTTATAAGCAATGTTGCCATGGCCAATACATAGATCATCAGTGGCGTAGGAACTATTTTCTTAGTGGGGGGGTCACACTTAAGTTGACTACGAGGTTGGGCGTTCAAACCGGGGTCTGGGGCGAAGCCCCAGCCGCCGGAGGCTTTTTCGGCGTAGGCGAGATTTTTTCAAAAGGTGCCCTTGATAAGTGGCCTAAAACACGTTTTCAAACGAATTTTAATTATGAATAAGGGTTACATTTTGAAGCTAATATTGCATTGGAAATTGATTACCTGTCTAAAATCGGTCGACAGTCTGCTTGGGAGTGAAAACATTGCACACAAAATATATAATGAATATACGTCTAAAATAAATCTAAAAAATCTAAAATCTAAATGTAAAATCTTACTGAATCTTTCTAAAAAATGTTAACAAAAACCTTCCTTTTTGTTTGCAAGCCCGACTGTAATAAAAATCCTAAAAATCACCCAACTGTCATTTTCTAACTAACTTAAGTTTATAAGTTAGAAACTGACACCCATACCTGGCTTGACCCCCACTGGAGGGGGGGGGGGTGTGTACCTGTCACCGGATACTTTCTTGGATGAGCGTAGTGAGCGAAGCGAAGATTCCATTTCACTACACTGGAGAAAAAAATCCGGAATGTTTTTTTTTGTATTTTTGTGTGTCTGTAAGCACGATTCCGGCTAAACCGATACTCCAATTGCGATGAAATTTTCTAGAGACCATTGAAATCTGTGAACTTAGAACTGCCACGTTTTTGAACGCAATCTAAAAATTATTTCTCATGAAAATCACAATTTTACGATTTTTTTCGATTTTAAAAAATTGTCTTCGACTTATACCTACGTGCTTTATTCGATCGTAATGATTTTATTACAGAACCTTCAATTTATGAATTTATATATTCGTGTGAAATTTGAGCGTAATCTAAAAATTATTTCTCATGAAAATCGCAATTTTTTGATTTAAAAAATATTTCATCGGCTTATAACACCTACATGCTTTATCCGATTGTAATAGTTTTTTCACAGAACCTAAATTCGATGAATTAATATATTCGAATGAAATTTGAGCGCAATCGAAAAATTATTTCTTATGAAAATGACAATTTCACGTTTTTTTCGTTTAAAAAAAATACCCTCATCCAACAACGCGCTTGAAAAAGCTTTTGCGAAGCTTCCTAGTAATATTATTAAATGAGTGTAGCGAGCGAAGCGAAGATTCCATTCTACTACACTAAAGAAAAAAATCAGGAATGTTTTTTTTGTTGTATTTTTGTCTGTCTGTTAACACGATTCCGGCTAAACCGATACTCCAAATGCGATGACATTTTCTGGAGGCCTTCGAAATCTCTGAACTTAGAACTACCACGTTATTGAGCGCAACCTAACAAATATTTCTCATGAAAATCGCAATTTTACGATTTTTTTTTCGATTTTTAACCAATTTCTTCGACTTATTACACCTACATGCTTTATCCGATTGTAATGATTTTTTCACATAACCTTTATTTTATGAATTAATAATATATTCGTGTGAAATTTGAGCGTAATCGAAAAATGTTTCTTATGAAAATCGCAATTTTACGATATTCTTCGATTTTTAAAATTTATTTTACTTTTATAACACCTACATGCTCTATCCGATTGCAATGATTTCTTCACAGAACCTTAATTTTATGAGTTTATATTATAGTCGTGCGAAATTTGAGAGGTATCTAAAAATTATTTCTCATAAAAATCGCAATTTTCCTTTTTTTTCGTTTTTAAAAAATTACGCTCATCCAACAATGCGCCTGAAAAAGCGTTTGCGAAGCTCCCTCTAATGCTAAAACATGTATTGTATGAATTCACTGAATTGCCCAATAAAAACCAATAAAAACTCCCCAAAAAAAAACAGCCATGCCCAGCCGTTGGTCCTAGGAGCTTGTGTGTCATGTGCTGCTACCTAGGAGTGAACAGTGGAACTAATCGCACATGTAGTCGCAGCGGTCGGTAAAGAAGTCGCGCGGGTGTTACTACAAGTCTTGTTTACACTATCAACATGTTGACGCAACATGTTGACTCAACTTGTGACCAGATGTAGATAGCATTGAAATGTGATGCTGCTGTCACACACTGAAATCTGTTGACTCAACATTGACGACCACGGCAATATGTTGACAAGAAGTTGAACAAATTCAACTTTTGAGAAATGTTGACCAGATGTTGACGACGTTCAACCAATGGCTGACCGATATTTTGTCACGTGATCATTTCGTTTAGTTGATCCATGGTGTGGGCTATTATAAAGCAAATTTTGTGGGAAGAAAGACTTATTTATGCGAGTAATTTACACTGAAAAGTTATAAAAATCGTACCCGTTTCAGATAAGACACAAAAAATAATGATGGGGTGAGTAAAAAATGGTAAAAAAGTTTTCCCAAACGAGACTCGAACCGGGGACCCTTTGCGTTGGTAGCCGAGCGCTCTCACCGTTGAGCCAGCAGCTAACTGGAATCCTGCGCCGCTTAGAGTGGTACTCATTAGCCCATCCAGATACACACGCAGACTCGAGATGGACATAAAAGCTTCGGGATGGCAATAACGACACTTTTAACTCTTTTATATCGATCTGCCAATACTTTTTTAATGTTATTCACAGCTTTATATGGCATATGTACGTAATTACTATCTATTTTGGTATGAAACAGTTTCGAAGTGGCAGTTCTCTCGACGGGATGTTCCAAATGTCCGTCAACATGTTGATGGAGGTGACACACACAGAGTGTAGTCTTGTCAACAAGTTGAGCCAACAAGTTGTATCAACATGTTGATAGTGTAACAAGTGTTTACGGTACTTCAAATAACACAATTAGGTAACTTGCGTGTTAGGCAAACCCATGATCGCTCGGCTGACTACATCGCACTCTTTACAAACTGTGCAAGATATTTAATTAATTGCATTTAATTCCTTTTTGAATTTGTTACCAAAATTATTGTTTTCTACATTGTTGTTGTAATATCAATATTGCAAATATTTACTTAACTGTTAGTTCATTGCTGTATCTGCATCAATGTAAGTAGATTTATTTAGTAGTCCTTTGTAAAACAGTTTTTTTAACTGGATCGGATAGAGGTTAAACAAATAAATAAATAAATAAATAAAAATAAAAATAAATAAAATAGATAATCATACTTATCTGAAAATGATTTCGGAATGATTTGTTTGTGTGAATTAATTGTAGATTTACTAGAAAACGCTAAAGTACCGCCGCGTTGATGGATGAGCTTTTTAAGTTTTTAGTTTGCGTGGGATATCTTTACTTTTACAAGTGCTTTGCTTTGCTGCTTATGTATTGTAGATGATTGTTGTCAAGTTTCTATTGTTAATTGTCAACCGTTATTACTTACCATAAAAAACTTATATTAAATGCTTTATTTCTATGATTCTGGCTAACTTTTTCAACTTTTCTTTCAAAAGCAATACATTACCATTACCTTAATGTCCATGTAAAATATATGAACGTTGTAGCCCCTCCCATTTGGTCAGAATTGGCCCAAATGTCACGAAATATCGCACTAAAAATCGAAAAAAATCGTTAAAGCGTTGAGTGACTAATATATAATACAAATATATATTAGTCACTCAACGGTTAAAGTACGATATTCATGAGAAATATTAATTCTCCGATTGTACCTAAAAACAATACACCTCTAAGTTCAGAGATTTCGAAGGTCCCCTCCAATTTTCATCAAGATCCGATAAGCTGTTTGCCTAGAGAGTTAACAAACAGACAGACAAAAAAAAATAAAAACAAACAAACAAACAAACAAAAAAACACCCAAGCTAAATTTTTTGGGGGTCAGTGAAATTGAAGTCTTCGCTTCGCTCATCCAATTATAGAATATTATAATAATTCAATTTGTAGCTGATTATTTATTTATTTATTTTATTGAATTTCACCTGCCCATAGGGCAGGAAGGCTAATGCAGGGCAAGTGTGGCCCTCTGTAGCCTGACACAGTGCTTACAGAGTTACAAGTTTAACATTACATGAAAAACAACAAGAGAACATGACATTTATATAGTTAGACAATTTAAAGGCAAAAGGCGGATAAGGGTACTTGAATCGCGGTAGAGGTCTGAAGACTCGAGGACGCGAAACGAGGTCGTGAAGCTCATTCCTGCCGCCTGCGTGAAGACGTTGCACGTAAGCCCCTGCGAGGGTGTCGAGTCGAGCGCTGATACCACCGACGCCGGTTTTGGGTATTCACGTCTTATTCCGCGTCATCGGAGGAAGCCGTGCAATGCGGCGAAGGATCCTTCGCTCCAGCGAGAAGTATTGCTGGAGACATCCTCCAAAGACGGGTGTCAGCGCCGGGGCCGCGTATTCAAAGAGGGGACGGATGAAAGTTTTATTATTCAAAGAGGGGACGGATGAAAGTTTTATCCAGAAAGTCGCCCACGAAGCATCACGAGTAAATTTAGTATCGACCGCGCACGGTTGATGACATCACGGCAATGAGCACCCCAGTTCAGAATGTCTGTAAAGGTTACTCCAAGGTACTTGGCAGACCGACTAGGGTACACCGTAGCGCCCCAAAGTGAGATGGACTGACGGAGTGGTCGTTGAGACATTTTCTGCGTTTTGTGTCTTGTGGTGAAAAAGGATAAGCTGAGTCTTTAAAGCGTTCGGCAATACACGCCACCGACGCATCCAAGCTTCGAGAGCTTTAATTTGGCGCTGCCAGGATCAATCTACTATAATGTGGTCAATTTAAAACTATTTAAGAAAATCCCAAAACTCGATTTAATTTTAAAGTTATTTTAAAATATTTTCTTGAAAACTGTTTCTGCTGAGCACTATGTTTCTGCATACTTGAAAACTACCCAACATTGTAAACAACTGTGGTGTCAGACGACCGAGCTAAATTTTCTTAAAATCTCCTCTTGAACCAAATAAACTAAAACCAAATAAAAACACCTTTAAAAATTAAACCTAATTGGCAAAGTCCATTTTGCCAACATTAGCTGCGGATTATTACTCTTTGGATCCATAGGCGATCTCTAGTCCAACTCGCTTTAACAGAACTGCCCTTTTCTAAGCCTCTCTTGTAGAATCCTATCCCTACCTAATGTGTATGATGAAACCTATGTAACTAGGGAGTTTCTATCATCCATACACAAAGCATAGACTCACCAATCTCACCAAAACTGAGACCACCACCGAAACACGGACGTGACCCCACTGAAAGGAACTTATAGAATAACACCACAACTTGTGAATCAGTAATTATGAAGTAATAATGCAGTCTCGAATTCATAGATTGGGCTGTATTCTCCTTTCTGCATTGTAGAAGTTTCTCAATAGGAGAAATACATAACATGTGGCCACCTAATCAGTACTGATTTCTGTCTAGAGAATACATGCATTTTAATGACTAATAGTTATGGTGTCAGATGGACAGCTTTAGAAAATGACTTTGAAGATAATTTTATTTTTATTTTATTGTTTATACTTGTTGTTATTACATTTTTTAACAACAAGAAAAGGCGTCGACACTAGTTAATATTTTACTAAAACACATTGATATCTTTGTAGAAATCTTGTGCCGCGAAGAGCCTTGTAAAGCACGTGAAACCAAAGATTAACACGGCACCATAAGTACTCCTTACACATGGAAGGGAAATGACTTATAGCCCAGGAATTATAGATTTTGACATCCACATCCTTAACCTAAAGCTGATTTTTGGCACACATGTAGCATTTGTCATTCTTCAAACGTACAGAGAGTTCCCAAAAGCACAGACGCTTGCTTCCTCCGCTATAGCGCCAAATGGGCATAAGTCACACTGGAACATAAAAATGCTTGTAAAACCTGAACCAACAAAGATATCTCTGTGATTTTTGTTTCAAAATAATCGGAACTATGAATGCTTTGTGCTAAATATCCAAAACATATATTATTACCTTTTATATTAGTCACAATCACGAAAAGTGCTGTGCCTAACTCAATACTTCCAAGAATATCCCGTGAATCTTGAATTAGGTCGAATTCACGAAAAATTATCAAAACATAACAAGTATGCGGGTGGCTGTATTGTGAAAGCTACTTTTTTATTTTTTTACCGTGCGATGAAAATTGACTGAGATATGACCAAAATGACAATTGTTTGCGCATCGGCACTATAGCCAAATAGTCGTGGAACAAGCTGCATCAACTATAAAAATATTTCAAAGCCGGAAACCAATACCAAACTTTAGCATATGGTAATGGACATGTTTTAGGATGTTATTTTTACTTGGGACACGCTTGGTAGCAAATAAGTCACCTGTCATGGCGTCCTCAAGATGGCCGCCAAAATAATTCTTAAAATTCCTGTAACTCAAGAAGTAATCATCGGATGTGAACAAAACAGGTATTGTTTTAATGGGTTTTTAATGCTCTACAAAAATGTCAACAGCAGTTTTACCGCAAATGCAATAGTTTTAATTATATTTATAAATTAGTACAATGTATTGCAAGTATAGCAATTAAAAAAATATATATATAATTGTTATTTATACGTAGAACCCAAGAAATTTTTACACTATACTAAAATAACGCCAATAAATCCTAAATTGTTATTCCCGAAACGAAATTCCGGTAACTTATTGATTAATTAATTAATAAAATTAAGCATTAATAAAATCTCAATTAAAAGTTTATTACTTATTAATTAGTAGTAGTTTTATTAATTAGTACAATGTATTGCAAGTATAGCAATTAAATATATATATATATATATAATTGTTATTTATACGTAGAACCCAAGAAATTTTTACACTATACTAAAATAACGCCAATAAATCCTAAATTGTTATTCCCGAAACGAAATTCCGGTAACTTATTGATTAATTAATTAATAAAATTAAGCATTAATTAAATCCCAATTAAAAGTTTATTATTTAAGTACCACAATCACATAGTGTATCACACAAGAACAATTCGACCACAATTGACTTAAAATTATTGGTTTCAAAACTTAATTCCAATCACTTTCATATTAATTTAATTAATTCAATTAATTCAAAATAATGACAATATTCTCAATTAATTAGTAAAATTAACATAATGTGGTCGACTTTGGAATCATTTTAAAGCTAGTTTTATGACGAATAATAGTATTGTAAAAAATAATTAATTAAATTAATTAATCACCAAATTAATTACATTTAAGTTAAATTATACCACTTTTCACTTAGTATTATTATGTATACCTAAAACTCGATCGATCGTCATTAAAATATACCACTTTACTGACAGAATGCCAGTACATCCAAAATGTCATATCCCGAAACAAAATATTTATAACTAACCGATTTATTAAGGAATTAATTGAAGAATTACTTATATCTCAATTGTTGTTGATGACAATCGCGTAACACATAAAAATGGCAACAAAAGTATCAAATATAAACAATGCAAGTATGATTTAAAAAATATATAGTCCCAAAATTAATTTCATGCAAATTTCAAGTTAATTGAATTAATTAATGAATTATATTAATTGATTTAAACACCAGTTGTTGTGTAAAATTAACACAACCAAACTAGGAACCATTTGCAAGCTTAATTAATCGGTAAGTTATAGGAATTTTGTTTCGGGACATGATATTTTGGATTCATAAATAAAGGTTTATAAAACATATATTTTTTCTTTAAAAATTTCGATATTTCGATTTCGAGCTCAAATTATTAAAATCTATATCGAAAATTCTCTTACATATAAATAATAAATAAAGATATCTTAGTCCAGCCCTATACTTTAGTGCACGTAAATAACTCAATATTAAAAAAAAATGTAAGTGTATGGGACAAAGTTCATAAATTTTTTTATGGAATCGCAACAATAGTCAGTCTCAGATCCGATCCCTGCATAAAGAAACGGGTGCAATATGGGAGGTAAGACTACAACCCTTTCACTGCAATATTACACTGCTATAAGAATAGAGAATGTTCCGGATAGGGAGTGCCGGGCGAGTGTACATCATACGCACTGTGAATGACGAGATTTTGAAATGGGTGTCTATCGTTTGTAAAAAAGATCACATATAAAAAATGAGGAATGTGTATTCTTTTTAATATTATTTCGGCCTTACTTAAGTTTACTTGAATATTATTAGAATATGATTAAACAAAGTATTTCTCAATATGTCAATTCAATGAATATAAATTTGGTTGCGATATATGTTTTTGTAAGGTATGAAAACATTTATAAATATTTGAAAAATCTGATAAAGATTCGCGATGTTTAAACGAAACATCTTAAATAGCTTCCAGTACCATTCTTAACATCGTTCTCGTCCAACCTCTGACCGATTCTTCTCCGGGAAATGAGTGCCTGCAGTAAGTAAGTTTACCGACAGTCAAATTGTACCAAGTGTACCAACATTTTCATTAGAATGTGCAATCTGTGTTTGGTACCCAGCGATGACCCAATTACATTAGCAGTAATTTGAATGATGAATGATTATGAATATTATTTGTACACTCACCAATTGTCAGCAATCGTCTAGTTTCCTTGTTGGATGAGCGTAACGAGCAAAGCGAAGATTCCTTTTCACTACACTGGAGAAAATCATCCGGAATGTTTTTTTTTTCTTTTTTTCCCTGTATTTTTATGTGTCTGTTAACACAATTCCGGCTAAACCGATACTCCAATTGCGATGAAATTTTCTGGAGACCTTTGAAATTTCTGAACTTAGAACTGCACGGTTCGAAAAATCGATCGAAAAATTATTTCTCATGAAAATTGCAATTTTACGATTTTTTTCGATTTTCTTGTTTTTCTGTTTGTGTTTTTGTGTGTTTGTTAACACTATTCTAATTAAACCGATACTCCGATTTCGATGAAATTTTCTGGAGGCCTTCAAAATCTCTGACCTTAGAACTGCCACGGTTTTGATTGCAATCGAAAGATTATTTCTCATGAAAATCGCAATTTTACGTTGTGAGTAGGGGAGTAGCGTTATCCCAAAACTAAAGGGCAAGCTCTGGCCGATTGGGGTGGGTGTTGCAGAGAGAGCTCTCGCGCAACTTTTTATCACACCTTTCTTCATTCACACAGCCCTACTCATATTTATTTTCTTCTTTCACTTTTTTCTTCTCCATACTTGCCGGCCCTCTCTGCAACAAGCACTCCACCGTTCCCACCAGTTTAACCTATCCTATCCAAACATCCTCTCTCCTTCCCATTATCTCCTGTAGCTGATATCTCCCTTACGTTCCTTCCTTTGGAAAGAAGATAACATGGTGGTAATCTACAATTATGGATGAAAAAATTTGAAAGATTCCAATACATTTGACATGGGCACTGATTACTCTACTGTTGATTGCCCGAAAATAAAATTAACTAACTAACTTTTTCGTTTTTCTTATTTTTTCTGTTTGTATTTTTGTGTGTTTGTTAACACGATTCCGGCTAAACCAATACTCCAATTGCGATGAAATTTTCTGGACGTATTCGAAATCACTGCACTTAGAAATGCCACGTTTTTGAGCGCAATCTAAAAATTATTTCTCATAAAAATCGCAATTTTACGATTTTTTTCGATTTTTAAAAATTGTCTTGACTTATAACACCTACATGCTTTAATCGATTGTAATAATTTTTTTACAGAATCTTAATTTTATGAACTTATATAATTCGTTTGAAATTTGAGCGTAATCTAAAAATTATTTCTCATGAAAATGGCAATTTTTCACTTTTTCTGTTTGAAACAAATTTCTTCGGCCTACATGCTTTATCTGATTGTAATGATTTTTTCACAGAACCCTCAATTTTATGAATTTATATATTAAAGTGAAATTTCAGCGCAATCGGAAAATTATTTCTCATAAAATCGTAATTTCACGTTTTTTTCGTCTAAAAAAATACGCTCATCCAACAACGCGCCTGAAAAAGCTTTGCGAAGCTTCCTAGTCTAATTTAAAGTGTTGTACAGGTATTGACTTTGGTCAGCCACTTTAAAACTGTCAAATTGTCAAATGACACAAACTAGCGGACATTGATTGATGATAGTGACAGTCTAATTGACTGAGGATTTACTGCAAAACAATTAGGACCTACAACAAACGTACCGAGCAACCTCAGACCGATTTTATTAGAATGTGCAATCCGTGTTTGGTACCCAGCGATGACCCAATTACATTAGCAGTAAATTGAATGATGAATGATTATGAATATTATATGTATCAATGAGGTAAACACTCACCAATTGTCAGCAATCGTCTAGTTTCCCTGTTTATTTTAAATTGTTGGGCGGAGATTGACTTTTAACTAAAGGTTGAATGTCAACCATTCTTAAATTGTCAAAGTTCACAAAAGTCTGGTAATGATCATGTGTTCTGCCACCAGAATACGATAATTCTTTTCGGTTCCGAATATCAATTGATATGTGTTGATTTGAGCTGTTGTTATTACCAATGTTGAGTACACACTAAATGGATAATCTACTGGTTGTTGTATTTATAAATCAAACAACAGAAGGTATTCACCACAACAACAACAACCAATGGATTGTTGCTACAATCTAGATGCCACTGCCTTGGAAATCTTGCCAACTGTTCAATTTGTAGATTTGAAAAAATAGTTTTCGATACACGGTCATACACCTTGGTCACTGCATGCAATTTTCACAGCCTGACAAATAGCAAATTAAGGGAACACTCCACTGAAAAGCCAAAATCCACAGTTTTTGCGCTACAACACAATTTTTGGTGTGGGCAATGGAAACACCTTTAAAAATTGATCAAATTAATTTTTATTGTTTTGGGGCTAATATTTTGCCCCCCTTGATTTTTTAAAATTGTTTTTTAAGCTCTTTGGTAGAAAAGACAAAACCTTTTTACTTTTGGAACAATTGCTGTGAAATTTTGCATTTGTCTTGTTTTGACATATTCACAATTATTGTGCATGGGTTTTGTTTATTTTTAATTTTTTGACTAATTTTATGCATTTTGAATAATGAATTTTATTAATTAAAGTTCAGATATAAGTTTAATATTATATATTAATCAGAGTTATAAATATATCTTAAAACTCATGCACAATTTTGTTTATTTATGTCCAAGTTATAAAACAAATCCAAAATTAGCTCTTTCGGACAAGTGGTACAGAAAAAGAAGATGGTTTTTTTAGTTCCAAAAGTTTGCTAAAAATATTTTTCACTTAAATGGTTTTAAAGATTTTTTTACATGAAATTAAATTACCATAATTTTGTAATTTTTTGGTAATCTTGCTCTCCCAGGTATGTAAGAATTATGTACTCCACAGGTTTCATAAAAGTGATTAACTTAATTAATAAGTAATCAAATAATCAATATATATTGATAAAGTTATGGCCCTAACTAACTAATATATATATAGAAAATGGCATCGAAAACTGCATTTCCGTGCGCGCAATAACTTAAAAAAATTATTTTTAATTCAATGAAGGCGTTGTAACCAGTGGCGGATACAGGGGGGGGCGGTGGGGCGATCGCCCCCCCCATGATTCTTTAAAAATTAAAAAAAATGATTTTATTATTTTATTGTGCTCGCACCAAATGCACTCAAAAAACCTGATTTTCAAAATTTTCGCCTGCGGTGCTATTTATTTAAAACTCCCAATAAAAATCAACTTTCCTTATGTTGTCAGAAATAATCAGTTTGCCTCTGAAATGTGTCTGCATCAGTGTACTTCGATTTATTAAGTTGTCCTCCTATGTGAATCGTTTTTTAACTAAATAGGATAGACGTTTAATAAATAAATAAAATGATGAATTGAAAATAAGATCAAACGTTTATAATAATGTTGCAATCTAGGCCAATGCTGTAAATTGTAAGCTCGACATGACGACAAAACAATTAGGTGCACACAAACTTTATTGTTTTCGTATTGCATTCCGCCCACCACTTTTTTCTAAAACGCACCAAATGCACTCTAAAAACCTGATTTTCTAAATTTCGCCTGCGGCGCAATTAATGGGGGCTCCGCCCCCATACCCCCCGTGCGTCCGCGCTTAGTCCCTTTCCCACGACTGTACATGCTCACACAAACAGCCCCACAATTGTTGCCTATGTAACAAAACGATGCTCATAACATCGGTCCTTGACAATCTACCTAAGGTGTATAGTACTATCCGTTCAACCTAACAGGGAAACTACTATCAACCATCACACCCACCCCAACTCACCAAACCCGACAAAATTGAGACCACCACAGAGTCACGTATTGGACATCACTGAAAAGAACCTATTTCGTAACATAGACCATCGTGATATCGTAATTAGGAAGAAGCAATGAAGTCACGGATTCATAGATTGGGCTGTATTCTCCTGTTAACAGTTTAGTACAGGCTGTTCATTGATGAATTCCAAATAAAACGGCAAAAAATAGTAGGAAGGTTTCACTTGGCAAAAATGTTCATAAGGTCAAAGAAAAGCGATACAGAAGGGGAGCCACGAAAAATGTCCCTTAGGATTCAAAATGGCGGCCATGAATGAATAGGCCTATTATTTACCTATTTTGAGTGTAAAAAGACGGTAAAAAACGTTAGGAAGTTGCTACAAGGCAAAAAATATTCTGAAGGTGTTAAAAATGGTATACAAGGGGGGAGCCATAAAAAATGACCCCTACGATTCAAAATGGCCGCCATGTTTGAAAAATATGTATTATTTTACTTTTTGGAATATAAACATACTGAAAATAATGATAAAAAGGTGCCACTTAGCACTAGGCTCTTCTTAAGATTATAGAAAAAGTTTACAGAGGGGGAGCCAAGAACAATATCTATTACAATTCAAAATGGCGGCCATGAATGACAAGGTGTATCAACTATCTTCTGATTTTTAATGTAAAAAGGCGGAAAATAATGATAGGAAGGTGTCCATTGGCAAAACTTTTCTTGAGATGTCAAAGAAGGTTTACAGAGGGCTGGAGCCAAGTAAAATAGCCCTTACGATCCAAAATGGCCGCCACGAATTACAATTGCGTACATTTAGTCTGAAATTTCATGAAAAGCTGATGTGACAATTATCGAAAGATTTCCATACTTTCCAAGCATTTTCTTGCCCTTTTGGGAGAAGGAGGATACGGTGATCCATCACGTGACCAATGATGCGGCCATCAGCCTCTTCAAGAGAATCACATGAAATACCAGCAATGGCGGCCTCAGCATTTTGAGATGATACGATAAAGGAAACCACGTTGGTCACGACTTCTGCAAAATCAAACTGTGTACCAGCGTGATTTGCGAGAATGGAATACAACTCTTGCTTGTTTGTGGCATTGTGAAGAAAGTCGTTCCATTTTCCAAGTAATGGTGAAGTAACAAGAACAAAAAAAGTACAAACAAGAATGAAATTTCCTGTCCGTTGCAGAACGTTTCCAAAACCACTCAAGACGTCTTAGAACATTATGTTGTTCTTTTGTACGACGCACAAACGGATGTAGGAAAAGTCAATGAAGCAAGGAAAATCCTTTTTACATCGAAGAACAAAAGTGTTGACAGTCTTCCTCCTATTTAAGACGCACTCCAGCTTCACATTCAGTGTACTGCTTATCAAGGAGGACATCTTTGGGGAAGTGCTGATACTTTTACGCCAATTTCTTCATCACCTAAAGAATGGGGATGGTTCTTGAATGGTGGAGTTTGGCATCCAATATTGACTAGACTGCCGGAGATATGGGACTGCTGCAGAGAGCTTGTCAAGTGCTCGTGTAAGAAAGGATGCATCACACGATGCTCATGCAAAGATGCCGGCTTTCCCTGTGCATTGTTATGTTCCAACTGCGACTGAACTGCTGCAACACCAGGTAAACCCAGTGCTAGAAAGTTATAATAGACTTTTTTTAAAGTTAAAGGATAAATAAATCTCTTTTATTTCTGGATGGTTATTCATCTCGTTACAGCTATATTCAGCACTTTATATATTATTTTCTCATAATTCAGTATTCCTGAGAATGAAGACATATTATTATAAACAACCTCAATTCAAAATGTAACAAAGAAGTAAGGAAGAAGTGCTCAAATGTCCACGTCAGTAGAAATCAACGTAGGCCCTACATGTTTTGTTTTACATAATATAGTACATTAAATTAAATTTAAATGTGATCATAGGAATATAGGAAACAATATACATTTTTCAATCATGGCGGCCATTTTGAATTGTAAGGGATATTTTTCTTGGCTCCCCCACTGTAAACCATATACAACATCTTGAAAATGTTTTGACCAAGTGGCCACTTTTATCATTTGCCGTCTATTAACATTCGAAATAGGAAACAATACACATTTAAAAATCATGGCGACCATTTTGAATCGTAAGTGAAATTTTTCTTGGCTCCCCCACTATAAACCATACACAACATTGATTGGATATTGCTTTACGTCTCATATTTATGCAACTTGGCTAATCGAGACGAAGGGAGGGACGTAAGGGATGACGCGGGGGGACAAGGGGTGGACAGGCCTGTGCTAGTCAGAACCAGCCACAAGCATATGGGGAGGGCAGGGGTTCCCCCACGTCGTGGTCGTCTCCGTCACAACATCTTGATAGTAATTTTGCCAAGTGGCACCTTTCTATCATTATTTACCGTCTGTTAACATTCGAAATTGGATACTAATAAGGTACGCAATTGTAATTCGTGGCGGCCATTTTGGATCGTAAGGGCTGTTTTGCTTGACTCCCCCTCTGTAAACCTTCATTGACATCTAAAAAATCGTTTTGCCAATGGACACCTTCATATCATTATTTACTGTCTTTTTACATTAAAATCAGAAGATAATTTGATACACCTTATCATTCATGGCCGCCATTTTGAATTTTAAGAGGTATTGTTCTTGGCTCCCCCTCTGTAAACTTTTTCTATAATCTTAAGAAGAGCCTAGTGCTAAGTGGCACCTTTTATCATTATTTTCAGTATGTTTATATTCCAAAAAGTAAAATAATACACATTTTTCAAACATAGCGGCCATTTTGAATCGTAAGGGTCATTTTTATGGCTCCCCCACTGTAAACCATTTTTAACATCTTAAGAATATTTTTTGCCATGTAACACCTTTCTAACATTATTTACCGTCTTTTTACACTCAAAATAGGTAAATAATAGGCCTAATCATTCATGGCCGCCATTTTGAATCCTAAGGGACATTTTTCGTGGCTCCCCTTCTGTATCGCTTTTCTTTGATCTTATGAACATTTTTGCCAAGTGAAACCTTCCTACTATTTTTTGCCGTTTTATTTTGTGAACAACCCAGACTAGTTGCTTTTTCTCAATTGGAGAATACTAATCATTCATCCTACCTGTTCAGTACTGAATTCTGCCTAGTGAATACATGTTTTATAAAGAATTATAATGTCATATGGACAGATTGGAAAAGTGATTTTGAAGGTTACTGGTTTTCAGTGTTGGGTCAGTTCTTTTTTAAAATGAACTTTTTAAAAGTTCAGTTCACAGCTCAAATAATGAACTTTTAAAAAGTTTAAGTTCTTTTAAAACCTAAAATTTTGAAAAGTTCAAGTTCGACTAAAATATGAACTAAGTTCTTTTAAAAGTTTCTTTTGTAAAAAAATCACTATTTTATTAAAGGCTAGCGTAAATTGAAGAAAAACACGAGAAAAAAAACATAAGGGGTGTTCGAGTACCAATTTACTCGCGAGTTTGAGTCGGACGAAAGTGTTGAGCTGATCAACTGGACATACACCAACTGGACATGCTTCAACTGGACATGCGTCCATCTGGACATGCAATCATCTGGACATGATCCATCTGGACTGCGTTATCTGGACAGCATCCCAATTACTGGACATGCGTTTAATCTGGACATGCGTCACATGGACATGCGTCATCTGACGCACATCTAGACCATTGCGTTCACATGG